>KZ651839.1:10244-22714 GCA_001010745.2 Gerris buenoi
TTTTTTTTTTTTTTTTTTTTTTTTTTTTTTTTTTTTTTTTTTTTTTTTTTTTTTTTTTTTTCTAGAACGGAGTTGACAACTTTTGGACATATTGTTTAAATACACAGGGTGGGCCAAAAAAAACCGCACTTTTTTGAACACTTATTATAGCTCAGCTTCTGTATTAGATAGAGATATGGGGTTTGCGGGATCTGAAAACTACATTCTTCTACTTTCAATTTCATATTTATAACTTTAAAAACGATTGGATGAAAGCAACGCAATGACGGTTTGAAATAGGGTCTTTAAAAAAGTCGTTGTCCTGGTAGTGATCTTTTCTGGTATTATAGTTTTGATAGAAAAAATATCATATGGTAGAAGGGGGGGGGGGTCTTTGTAAGTAAGTGGGAGGAGTCCCTCAGTGTTATAACAAAGATTGAAGATGTGTTAAGCACAATTTTGCCTAAAATTAAAGATCAAATGCTAAATTACACGTTTATGCTAGATGTTACCCGGTCCCATCGCTCCTTGCAAAAAATTCAATATTTCAAGAGAATTGCCCAGGGCCCAGACTTCAGGCAACATTGCGCTTAACACATCTTAAATGTTTGTTATAACACTGAGGGACTCCTCCCACTTACCTACGAAGACCCCCTCCCCCCTTCCACAATATGATGTTTTTTCTATCAAAACTATAAAACCAGAAAAGATCACCCGGACGACTTTTTTATAGACCCTATTTCAAACCGTCATTGAGTGGCTTTAACCCAATCGTTTTTAAAGTTATAAATATGAAATTGAAAGTCGAAGAATGTAGTTTTCAGACCCCGCAGACCCCATATCTCTATCTACTACAGAAGCTAAGCTATAAGTGTTAAAAAAAAATGTGTTTTTTTTTTGGCCCACCCTGTATGTTTGACAACGGTACAATTAATTTTTGGTTGGAAAGTTCCGGTCAAAAATTAAAATTAGCTTCTAAGGTCAATATATGTTTTTTGAAATTTATATTGATTGACACACATTATGTGTCGAATTGCTCTTTGAATTTCCAAGTTTACTCTAACTCGTTCGTAACTATTGACATCAAATGTATGATCGGTTCCTAATACGTGGTTGGCAAAGCTGGGTACATTTACCTATACATGTTTATGCCTTTTCTGTGTTGCGATACTACGTTTTTTGTGTTTTTTTTTGTGTATTATGTGTTTAAATACGAGTTGAATCCCGATTTGGTATTTAACAAGTTTTTTGTTTTTTCAATGTTTTAAAAAACAAAACTGACAATGAAAAATAAAGATTAGGTGTTTGTGACTACAGTTACTACAGAAACACCCTAGGGACGCTCACACCCAAATTCTGCGCTTGTCAGGATCGAGTTCAGGAGTTTCCATCAAACTCGATCCAAATACGATCCTAGAATTTAGTATATCGTAACTGGATCTAAATCGTATTCAATCTGTTTTGAATCTATGATTTCATGTGCGCTTTGGATTCAAAATTTTTATTCAACCCGTCTTCATTCAGGATTTAAACAACATGGAAACGCAGTTAATGGTGCTTAATTGTTGGTGCTTGTTCGTTACAGACATATAGAAAAGCAAAGGAATGTATAAGGGTCCTCGTTACAGATAGACAGACAAGCAAAGGAATGTATAAGGGTACTCGTTACAGATAGACAAACAAGCAAAGGAATGTATAAGGGTTCTCGTTACAGATAGACAGACAAGCAAAGGAATGTATAAGGGTTCTCGTTACAGATAGACAGACAAGCAAAGGAATGTATAAGGGTTCTCGTTACAGATAGACAGACAAGCAAAGGAATGTATAAGGGTTCTCGTTACAGATAGACAGACAAGCAAAGGAATGTATAAGGGTTCTCGTTACAGATAGACAGACAAGCAAAGGAATGTATAAGGGTTCTCGTTACAGATAGACAGACAAGCAAAGGAATGTATAAGGGTTCTCGTTACAGATAGACAGACAAGCAAAGGAATGTATAAGGGTTCTCGTTACAGATAGACAGACAAGCAAAGGAATGTATAAGGGTTCTCGTTACAGATAGACAGACAAGCAAAGGAATGTATAAGGGTTCTCGTTACAGATAGACAGACAAGCAAAGGAATGTATAAGGGTTCTCGTTACAGATAGACAGACAAGCAAAGGAATGTATAAGGGTTCTCGTTACAGATAGACAGACAAGCAAAGGAATGTATAAGGGTTCTCGTTACAGATAGACAGACAAGCAAAGGAATGTATAAGGGTTCTCGTTACAGACAGACAGACAAGCACAGGAAAGTACAAGGGTCCTCGTTGCAGACAGACTGACAAGCAAAGTAATGTATAAGGGTTCTCTTTGCAGACAGACAGACAAGCAGAGGAAAGTACAAGGGTCCTCGTTGCAGACAGACTGACAAGCGCAGGAAAACATACATAAGGGTCCTAGTTTTTAGCTTTAAACCCTAAACACGTCAACAGGTGAGTTTTAATGCGCCACGTCTATAATACAATAATAAATTATCTAACGTCAAATAACAAGAATGTATAAGAAAGTTTTAGTACAAGCTATATCGGACGGATTTTTTTTTCTTATGTTGTCTGATTTTTCACTCGACATTGTACATTTTCCCCAACGACTACAGACTGGAAGTAATCACAAGGTAAATGGTTTTGGAGTGTTTGACCCCCCACCAGAGAGAGAAGGAAAGAAAAAAAAACTACACAATTAATTGGACGGTGAGTTAGAAGAGACCCCACAAGGCTGTAATCCGGCGAACCCAACGCTAGCTTGCTACTAATCTTACCTCGGATAGAATTCTTCTTTTCTTGTCTTATTCCTTTTCTTCTTCTCCACTATATATATTGTACAGCGAGATATCTCTGTTTAGAATCTAGACAAGGGTTGGCTGAGCGAGGCAAAGGAAAGCAGGCTTTCCCACATTCCACAAGCCGGTTGCTTTAGGTAGCATTTTGGCTGTTGCCAAGAGAAACATGTCTCTTAGGGCATACATCCTAGGGCAGGTACCTTCCCCCTGCCTTAACATTGATTAACTGTCTTTTAACTCGGCGCTAATTCCCGGTGTATTTCACATTCTACTTTACGACCCTTTCATATATAAAGGAACGTAAAACCACTACACTCTTTCACTCGGTTGATGTAAATATTTTTCATTTCGGCCAAAACTGTAACCAGGGCTTTCTACAGCAGACGTGAAATGTATACGCTTCCGAAAGTCTCTACAATTTCATTTTTAATCATGTTGAGACATAGTAGTAGTAGTAGTTTGATGTAGTAAGGTCCTAGTTATATAGGGTGACGCAGCGTGGATGACCACATTTTAAACGGTCATCATAAGCTTAATACTAGAAGTACGAGATTGATAAGCAAATTTTTAAACAAAATTGTTTACTGGACATAATTCAAATTTTTAAGAGTGGAAGATAATGTCCTCATAAATGACGCCTTGTCGATTTCTCTAAAATACATTCTAAGAGGCGCTGGGCGAAGTTGCGCCACATCCACATGTGCGCATCACATCGCATGTGTGATGTGTGCATCACATTCTCTAAAATCTCGTCAGGGAATCCGATTTTTCATCCCCTATTCAAAGGATAAAGAGATGGATACTGTCTATATATGGTTCCAACAAGATTACACTGTACACTGTACACATGAGTGTTCACGGATAGCGTGCGTAAAATTTTTCTCGGTCGTGTGAATAAAGTGGAATAATATGAGTGTGGAAATGAACAAGGACGCCATTTATCGGATATTATCTTCCACACATAAAAATTTGACTTATGTCCAGTAAACTTGCACATTTTTGCTTATTCAATCTTCTGGCTCTAGTATTAAACACATGGCAACAATTTAAAATGTGGTCATCCGCGCTGCGCCACCCTTTACTATACTAGTACTAAACGAGTAGGAGGAGCACTTGTTGGAACCTAGCAATAGGGCCATGTTTTAAGCCCATTTTACTAGCCCCGTGGTCGTGGTAGAGACATACAGCCACTTCATACATCATACCTCTGTACAATGAACCTTCTTAGCGAGTATGGTGTGATCATTACTGAGCCGTATATATCTGAGCATCAAGGTGAGAGACAGAACCCACGACCTTGCGCTACCCTTGGTTCATTCATGACCAAGCACACGTGTAAAGTAATGAATGAACGGTTACGCAGGCTCCCATGTTTTGTCATTAACTACGGAGTGGAATTTTCTGTATGCGTTTATAATAACAGTCATTAAAACTTAATTGTGTAGTGTCCTTCGATGTTATGTGGTTGGCAAAGTTTGTCCGCGAGGCATAACTTGCCCATATAACCTGTAACGAAAAATGAACACCGATGGAGAGCTACCGAAATACCACTCGTTATGGCGGACAATGTGATTTTTCATTATCCTGAGTAAAAAATTAGTTAGTAGACCGAAACTCAAATCGATATTAGTTTATTTCACTTGATAGGTTTGTTAGTCAAAAATGTTTGACCAAATCAAAGTTATAATGACATATCAAATGACAAACCAACATCAACTTGATTTTGGTCAACTAATATTAATCAATTTTATATTCAGGATCATGAAAATCGCCTTGGGAGGGGCATGCTCACACCTGCCCTCCACCACACAGCTAGCTATAAGGCGCAAGCCATTCACACACTCAAGGCCGCCCATATACATTTTTGTGGGGGGAGGGGGGAGTGCCATCGGGGAGAGGAAGGTTTTTTCAAAGCAAAACACCTGACTTGACTACGGTCCTCTTTTCCTGAGAGCTAGAGTGGGGGGGGGAGGCCCCCCTGTAAATAGGCATGGGCAGCCATACACAGACTAGCCCTGCGATCAACAGGAGCCCCTCCTAGGTTTTTGTTCAGACTTTTTGGTCCCTCTCTGTTGACTTCGGTTTCAAATTTTAAATATTTAACTGCCAAAATTCAGAAGGAAGATTATCAGAAGTGCTAAACGATGAGTGAATGGTGGAAGCTGAGTGATGGACTGTGGCAATCCACGTTATTTGTTCAATACATTCTTTAATAGTTGTTGAAATACTCTGGTTAGGTGTCCAGGTGTGAGGACTATTAATCAATCAGCTGGTATCCAGCATCGGTGCTCAATTTTTTAATAAATAATTATAATATGGTTTAGGTAAAATCAATAAGACTGATAAAGGAATATAGAATGAGGTTTATTTATATTTATTTCATTATTGTAAATTTACCATATTGAGATATTTTAGTTAATATAGATGCCTTATTATTGCCGGATGGTTGCGCTAACTATATAGATTAGGCAAGATTTTTTTTTTTTTTTTTTTTTTTTTTTACCATCTAACGTATTATTATCATTATCGCTTACAATAATTAATTTAAATATATTTGTCATAAACAGAAAGATTTAAAAAAAAAATATATATATTATATAAAACAAAGTTTTAACGATAAATAAAATTATTTATGGTCATTTTAATATTTACAAAAACAAAATACGAAAGGGATAATCTCTTGGTTATAAAAGAGGGGGGGGGGACAGAGAGGGATTTAGCAGTAAATTTGGTGGCAGGGGAAGCTTTTCCGACCTGTCTGTCTGTCTGTCAGTGCGCTGACCCGTTTCTTCTTTCCCGAACCGAGTGTAGGTGGAAATCCTGTTATGACGACACACCGTGACGTCAGAGCTGGATTATATCGATCACAACTAAGTAGAGGGGGAGGGGTGAAGGAGGAGAGGGTAGATTTGGAGGGAAAGGTTGGCGGGCGCGGCAAAACCAAATAACCCGCGCTAACTCTCTCCTTCCCCTCTCTCCCAACACTTCAACTTGGTACTTAAAATAAACCCAACACACACGGAGAATAAACTTAATACTCAACACACTCACACACCTGCAGACAATATAATTAATAAACAAGCAGGCATTAACTATTCACCACGCAAACATCTATTATTAATATTACTATCTTGAGATTACAAAATGTACATTAAATTATTAAAACCACAAAATACGCAAAATAATAACACCGCTTTATCTATGCATTCGTAATTCCCTTAAATTTTATATTCCTTCTTATCCCCAACAGGTCTCTAGGGATGATGATTAAAAACTAATTTGTTTTAATTCTAATTTATAATTTAGCTATATTTAGGCATCTTAAAATAACAATAATCAATATAAAATATGTGTTATAAATTCTCTTACACTTACTATTTATAATTATAAATTAATAAAAAAATACTCTGCCAATTAATGTGGCACATAGCTTCCTCGCAAAGAAAAGACCAAATTAAGAAAAATACCATAAATATCAAAAAGTTGGAACCGCGCGGCACTGTTCCAGTAAATATTTAATAAAATCGGAGAAGTTTAAACATTTGTTAAAGAAACAAAGCCTCCAACAAGCGCCAAAAGTTAGCGCATCTATAATTTATTTAATAAAAAATATAAAACTGCAATCAAATCGTAGAAACCTCTGTACAAAGGCCGGGTCACACCTGTCCGCACCGTGCGCGCACCGTATGACGGCCGTGTGTTGGGCAACACTCGGTGAGGAATAAACCTAAGGAAATGTAAGGCATGGTCCACACCTTTCCGCACCGTGCTCTCACCGACATTTGGATTATTTTTGTTTACTTTTGACATTTCCTTAGGACAACACACGGCCGTCATACGGTGCGGGCACAGTGTGGCCCAGCCTTAAACCGGTCTTTTTTATTCCCCCCCCCCCTTAAACTAAAAATAACACAAAATATAATATAACAAAAATTAATCTACGATGCAAGAGCTTTTTAACGATATACATCACACTATAAAAGATTAACTTTAACATTTGTACCCCTGTACTCTAAAGGTACCAAAATTATATTTTTAAAAAACAAACAATACAAAAGGGCATTCATTTAACTAATAAATACATATAAAAAAAAAAACCTAGTATCAAAAAAGTATTTAAACCCTTTAACCTACAACAAAATTATAAATCGGTACAAAAGTACATGCACAACATTTTTAAAAAATCAACAAATAAAATAGCTTTAATGTACATATCAAGGCCTTTAAAATGATATACGACACAATATTAAAAACCAAAAAAAGTGGTCACGTGACACGGCGCACGGGAAAAAGTTTACTCTCATGTTCTCAGCAAGTAGGATGAACTAATGAAATAAAATATACTCAATTTAAAGAGCATTAGTGTGAGATTCAACCGCCGCAATCAGAAATAAAATCGGTCAACTATTATAGAATCTATGGCCATTCAAAGACAAAAATGGAAAAAAATAAAACCAAAAAATAACAAAATTATCACCATCTAAGGTACAACCGATGATGATTCGACAAAAACTCATAGGACTAAAGTTGTAGATCTTTTAAAATCAGTTACCACTTGTGTTATCCATTTTCTAGTACGACTTACCGTTTAGCTGCAATAAGCCCTCAAACCAGCTTAAAAATCAAGTCGGCCATTTTTATTTTTTTAAGGGTGGAAGGAGGGGGAAAAGTGAACTTTTTATAATTATTTTGGTTCACAATGTGGACGTTGCGCGTCGAATGGCGCAAACCGCAAGTCTCTAGCTCTTCTGGAAGTGGGTAAACATTAATGTCAGTCAGTGAGTCAGTGAGCCATGCGGCTTTGTAGTATAAGACATATTAATTTAGTACGATTTGAAGTGCGCAGAAGGTTGAAATTAGGCAGGTGCTATCTGCAGGCTACTTTCGACAAACCATAAAAATTTCATAAAAATCAGATGATTACTTTTAAAGATATGGCTGAAAATAAATGTATGTTTGTGTGCATGTGGAAGATAAACAAATAAGCGCAGAAGGTTGAAACTTATATGGGACCAACAATGGGCTAAGTATGACCTACCACCTAAATTTCATTAAAATTGGACGTGTAGTTTTTAAGATATGGTGGTTCGCAAATATTTGTGACAGACCGACAGACCGACAGACAGACACGGAACCAAAAATGTTCCCTGATGTCTGAAACGGATTTCTGTCTTGGAATTTTTGAAATCGGAGACCTAAAATTTTTTCGTTCTTCAGAACGATCACATAGCTTCCGTTACCTTCGGTAAGCTCGGAAGCAATAAAACAACTGCTATTAGTTACGAAACAGGCAACACTGATTTTTTTTTAGAATAATAAGTTGGCTCTACTGTTACTTTCCACCACGATTTTTACTTTCCGCCACGATTTTCACAACTAGGCTGTAATGGGATCCTTTCCTCCCTATAAACTGGGGTGGAAAGTTAATGTTTCCTCCCTTCTGGAGGAAAAAGCATTTATCTTTGCCTAGTCAGCCCGACCTTTTATCCGGGAAAATCTCGAGCTCTCATTGGCTCCCCACTCCATTTCCCAGCTTTTCCCGCGCTGTCAACGCACTAACACTCGTTTAGGACAGACTGTAGTGTTATTTCATGCAATCTAGCAGCAGATTTATAAATTATTCTCAAGTTTGCAAGAGTAGTTTTGGAGTCTCGAGGTTTATGTGATTGGGTGCCCCTAACTAAAGGTTTAGCTTAAATCTATTGAAACCCCGATTCTTACAACTCTATGCACACGAGACAATGTAATGATGGAACGTTGCACAGCGAACAAATGTATTTTTGGTACGTCCTGAAATCCAGAAGAGATTGCAAGCTCAGTTTCCCACCACATGACAATATTTTTGGACTTACAATGCGGCTCAAATGCCGCATTGCGAATGAAAGCGATTACGTGCAAGCAGGTTTCCCACAGTCCACCGACTCCAGTCCTTGTGACAGGACGTGTTGAAACTTCGCACCTGACCCTGGCTGTGCACCAGGTCTAACAACCTCTAGCCGCCTCCAGCCGGCTACCGACCGGAATGATAAGGCAAGTAAAGAGACAAAGCCTCTAAAACAAGGGGGAAGCCAAGTCTTTGTAAGGGAGGTAACAGCGTGGGCGTACTTCACCTAGATCGATACACACTCTTATCACATCACACCACCCTCCTTATCACTCCACGCCGGTATACCCCAACCCTTCTCACCTCACCGTCTATATATCACCTCTCTTTACTAATATCACATCATCATAATAAAGCCGGCTTTTTCTTTGTGTATGAGCTGTATCACCACATTAGTGTAACAACGCCAAAAATAAAACGTCCCCCCCTTACCAAAATGCTCTAGGTCGTGAAAATCACGTGGAAAAGTAAAAGCTTGTTTTAAACAAATGAAAACCACGTCTCTTTAGTATTCTCCTCTCCGACCCTCTCTCGCTAATAGTGATTTTTAATAAGGCCAAACCCTCCACGAGAGTCGAAAAGGATCTCGTTTTTATTTACTCCCACGGATTAATTTAAAAAAAAAAAAATCAACAAAAGGAAATACACAAAATTGAGTTTTCCCTGAATTGTGTTTTAAAATTAAACAGGGTTATTTGAGGACCGAGCTATTGTTTCTTACAAAATTCTAAACCCACTCTAACTTTTGTATTAGAGTAGCTACACTCCTGTGAGGCTAAAAAAAAAATCGAGAATTTCATACTGACAGTGATTAATAATGTTATTTCAATCGATTACACTACAATTTGAGGTAAAGGTAAGGTTTAATTGATGGATTACAATACGTTGAGTAGTACTTAAATCAGTTGTAGGTATAATCAGTTTCTCAACAAACAGAAATAAAAACACTCTGCCAATTAGTGTAGCACATAGACCTCGCGTCATAGTTCCTAAACTTTAATGATTTTATACTTGAAATCTAATATTATTCAATTTCGTATGTTGGAAAATGGAACCGATTTCGCTATATGGAGGTCAGACTGTAGTTGTAAATGAAAAAAAGGTTTACGGAAATTCGGATGAGAATGCAATGTGCTTACGGTTGAAAATAATGTGGGACCAACATTAGGCTAATTATTGCCTACCGTTAAAATCTCATTAAAATCGGATAAGAAGTTTTAAAGCTGGGTACGGTGCGGTCACAAAAGGTTGAACGACAGACCAACAGACGTAAGATCAGCTTTTCTCGAACGCTTCCTTTTAAAATTACCAACCATAAACGTGCCCCTCAAATGAAATGTTCCATAACTACCCTCGATCCCGCTAATTACTTTCCATTCAAAGATAATTAGGGATATTGCTACTGGGAAAACTTTGTACTTATAGCTGGACATCAGTCTGAATCCAGTGTATAGAAAGTGAATATTTATCTGTCCACTAAGAAGAATACAAAATTGTCTCGGCAAACAAGAAAGTAAAAAAAGCCAAATCAACTAAAACGGAAAATCTGGGCAACCCTAGATTCAACCGACTTTTTGATAAGGCAACCTAATACGGTTAGATTGGGAATAAAATTACCTTTCATTTAATAAATACATAATTAGATATAATAACTGAAGAGGGTATATTAATTACATTTATCTACTTGCGGCAGTAAAATGAGGCATTATTGAACCGATTTCGGGCAGAGAAATGTAATTTTACTGCCTAGGCGGTAAAAGTCAGGAAAAATTTTACAGCCTAGGCAGTAAAATTTATTTTACAGCCTAGGCAGTAAAATTTATTTTACAGCCTAGGCAGTAAAATGTTTACTTTTATAATGTTGGCAATAACATTTTATACTATTATCTCTATCTTATAACATTTTATAATTATAGTTTAATAAGCAGTATTTAATAAATCAACGTTTTAATTTTAAAATAATTTGTTTATATTTTGTAATTATGTTAAATACGTTCAATGAAGAGAAGATCTTTAATTAAAAGAATAGCGGAGTCACTTCACTTGAAGTCATTCTAGATTAGACTAGCTACTTTTCTTGATTTATCCTAGTTACTTCATTTCTTTTAAGCAATCGAAGATATTTTTAATTCTTTTAGTAATTTGTTAGTAAAAATATAAATAAATATATTATATTGCGTGCATTATTCATTCAGAAGTGATGTGTGTTATAAACGCGTGTTTAGTATTTTGTTGTTATAGATTCAGTTTGCTTTTTATTTATTGTTATTATTCCCAAGTTTCTTATTGTAACATTAATTTTAGTTAATACATTTGTTATCTTTATTAATATGACATATAGTTATTAACTATTAGCTATGTTGTATTAATAAAGATAACATTTTAGCAGTTTCATTTTCCTTCCGCAAGTAGATAAAATATTGTATGCAACAAGGCAGCAAGGAAACATTTCTGACTCGTTTATTTATTGCCTGCCTCGGGCCTCCAAACGTGTAAATCCATCAAAATCTCAAAATCGAATTTTCCCGCCATCACAATACTTACTTTTTATATTAAAAAGAAAAAAATCACAGTAAAGTAGGGCAGGGGATTCGCCTCAACCTCAACGTCAGGCTAGCTAAACTTCCCAAAATTATTGAGGCGGGGGAGCGACAAAGTTATAGATAGATCAGAAGACCAGATCAAAAGAATCTGGCTTGTTATTTTATATCTATTTTATGGAAAATCGACATCGTTTTTCGGCCGATTACCGTAATAGTGCGTGCAGTAATGAATTAACTACCGTACTAACTAAAAATTAACGTATTTTTATGGTAATTACATATTTAATTATCATTTAGCAACCCTTTTCCTTAAGGCATAAATCAAATTGCCGACGAATTTGGGGGGGAAAAAATGTTGTTCTTCATTCTTCAGTATTATAACACTTGGTAAACTCGGAAGAAAAGAAGAGTTTTCTAGAAATCGATATTTAAAGAAAATAACATAGAATATAACAGTTTGCATTATCGTATATTGAAGCATACTTTTAAACAATAATTTTCATATTGGAGCTTTTAAAAAAATTCTTGTGGTGCTGCAGGGAAATTGGCCGGGTTCCCATACTTTGAGATTAAAAAATATAAATTCTACACCGAGACAAAGGGAGAGACGGAGGGGGGGGGGGGTATTTAAAGGGAAAATCTTGTTTAAAAGCACGAGTAAAGATACGTATATTTTGACTTTATCGATTTTATTTTGTTCATATTAGAATTTTCGCGGCATTAAACACAATGGCGAAAACTGACCCAAGACAATTTGTATTCAACTTATAAATGAAATAAACGCTTTTTTTAAGATCTATGTTAGTTACAATGATTATATACTTTACTTGTTGTCTGATATACCTATACACAGCTAGAACTAGAAAGCGATATGGTTAATTGTAAAAAACTTAATGTTCTTTTGACTTCATATGTACGACAAATTCTGGTGATTACACTGTATATTTGTAGGGTTTTGTAGATACTTCTCAAAACCCTTATGCTGAAGGTGATGTGTCCGTCCGTCCGTCTCTCTTTGGTTCATAGGGCCCGAACCGTTTAAGCTAAAGTGATGAAATTTCAATCAGTGGAGCTACTTTTTGACCCAAACAGGAAAATAAACAGAAGTTAAAAATTAAGTATGAGCACGCGCAATTCGTAAAAATATGATAAACTCGAAAATTTATATTTTTTTAATTTTCGACTGGGGTATCAAATGAAAGGTGCAGAATATTAGGTTACAAATATATGAATACTTTTTTA
>KZ651839.1:41611-55858 GCA_001010745.2 Gerris buenoi
GCCGGACTCGAGTCCTTCCAGATGTGAGGTTCAAAAACCTCACATCTGGCATTTTTAGATTTTAGTTATTAGGTGCAGTAATATGTTACGGTTTATAATTTATATCTTCTATGAATTTTATGGTTTTCTTTAAATTTTTAATTTTTTTTGAAAATAATATTTCTAACATTTTTTTTGTTATGGGAGCGTCTTCTTCTAGGTTTATTCCTGAATAAAGGTTTTTTCTTTTTTCTATATTTCCAGTACATTCAGTGAGAATGTGCTGGATATTTTCGTCTTTTGTGGGACAGCTGAAACAAATAGGTGAATCGCTTAATCCAATTCTATAGTTATACTGTATACATCTATAATGATATAAAAGGTATTCAATTTCAGTTTTTTTATTATAAGCAGATCTAGCGTTCCATTGTAGAAATGTGAAAGTTTTATTTTGTTTATAGCTTTTGTTCATTAATAAAATTGTTTAATTTTGATGATATATTCTGTGAAATAATTGCTTCCAGATTAAAATTTGTATTTATGTTTAATTCTTTAATAATAGCTTTAACAATTTCAGTTATCATTGAAATGGTATTTGCATTTATAATTTCATCATTTTGGTTGTACATGAGATGTTTAAAATGTCCAGTGTTGTTCGTTTCAGAAGCATTGAATCGATTCATCTTAAGCTTCTTATAAACAAGTTAGTTCTAACAACTACAACGATTCGAATGAAATAATCTAACGAATTTATAACGCTTATAGTTTCGATACATTAAATACAGACGCAAAAAGTATTTCATCAGACACTATATTATGCGAAGAAAAAACTAAGTTATTTTTTGATAAATAATAATAATAAATAAATAATAGTCCATACAATATTTTCCACAAGCATTAATTTAGTTATCAAAAAAAAGGATTTGGGGGTAAGATTAGGACAGTAACTCGGGTGTATTTACAAAGGAGCCCCCTCCTATATGAAGTAATAGAGTTTCCTAAGGGTTTTGTGGAATGACGAAGAACCCACCCGACCGCCCGCAGCAATAAATTTCAAATCCTTCCGATCCCCTCCCCGCAGCAGCACAATCACCCCTCTCTTACTAATACACTTACATCTTTCTATTCTTACTCTAATAGACTCCAAGTTTTTTGTAAATGTGTACGACATGAGACCCCTTCTAAAACTCCAAAGGGAGCAGCTTCAAAACCACGCTCGATAACACAGGGATAGTCGGCCACGATGGGGACGAAACATAAAATTTGTCGGAAGGGAATACCAAGTAAAAGTCCGGAGTCCATTACTAAATAGAACTCCAAAGCAGCAAAAATTATCTTAATAAACCCAGTAGAGTGGATCAACAAATTTGGCAGCAAAGTGTCGTGACTTTCATCTAATCTTACATCAACTCAGCATGTAGATTAACTTTAGACCTAACCTACTTATAAACAACTCAGAAAATTGCAAAATTAACTTCGTGGGGTGAGGGGGGAGGACAGATTTTTCCACCCTCAATTTAAAACTTATAGAGGGGAGTCACGGCGACTCTAATTACAACCAGAAGAAACACCTGGGTGGCAGACGAGGGGGGGGGGATTAGACCACAAATTAATAAAATTTTCTTAACTAGCAATTAATGTCGTTACAAAAATAGAAAGCAGGGAATTTAGATAGGGTTTTAAACAAATTTATCATCCTTCGGGAATCATACATATAAATCATTCTCTGTCTGTCTCCTTTCTTTAATTCTAAATTTATTTTACATCCAATTAGTTGTTTCAATAGAGATTTAGAGCAACTAAATCATCGTTTAGACTTGGTTTATACGATGCAATTGTCGCACGAGGAGAAGTAACATCGAGATAAATAGAAGTGCTATAACAGTCAATTTCCCCATCCGATCCTAAGGGATGACATTTTTAAACCGCACGTGATTGTACTCTGATGTAGGCAAGCTTCTGATTTTTTACTACGTTTTTATTGGCTTGCTTTGTTTGTCCAGTACAAATCTTGCAATCGATTTTTAACTCACTTCCCGAGTAGCTAAACATTCGAAACTTTTAGAATAGCTCAGAACACGATGACAACGCATTGTTTTAATACTTTTAGCCATCTTTCAGCAGAATTTAATTCGTTTTCAGCAAATTTTGCTGTATGGAAAGTTAGTTCGAAAATTAAAAAGTTATTTAATTTGTTTTGACCCAATTTACCCCATTTTTTTTACCATCATGACCCATATTTTTACCTACCTTCATTTTGACGGGTTTCAAAAATATGATTTATGACAAAACATTTAAAAACGTAGTATATAAAAAGTTATTTTTATCTTGTAATTATATACATTGAGTATTGCTCTGGTAATAATTTTAGCGAAACGTCAGCATAAACCTTCTCGCTGTGTTTTATTTGACAGCATCTCGCTGACACACCCTCTCATTATACTTGAACTGTCGAAAATCGAATCAATTCCTAAAAACATGATGTAGATCCGTTATCGTTTAGCTTCAACATATTTACAACTTACTGAAAGAATGTAATATGAGCAAGTAGTTAAAACAAATGAAAAAGTTTAATACAAGAGACAGATACATAGTGACAAAGTATGAAATCAATAACACTCACTTAAAACATTTGTCTTGGTCACATCATGTCATCACACACATACACTTAACAGCAACAAAGCGGAGCACGTTTCAAATAAGTCAGCTGGTTTAGTCATATTGTCTGCCACCAGGCACGACGCAGCGCCACTATATGGATACACTATGCTCACATAGTCAGCTTCAACCAATCCTTCTCTTTTTATAACTCCAAGCTTATCCAAATAAATAATTTAAAAAAAAAAACACTTTTCATTTGTGGAAAACTCCAATTTCCAAAGCCTCTTCTTCTCCCTAGCTGAAGAATTTTTAACGCTCTCCGGTTTTTTTTTTCGAAGAGGAGGGGTGGGCGTCGTTTTAGAGAATTACGACTTTCTAAATATAGCTCTGTCTATGGATTTTCTTTTTCCTCCCCTCCATCATTTTCGGAGGCCATGAAATTAAAAAGGGAAAGGTACAAAGAACCCTTTAACCGTAACCCTTAACCTTTCCTCTCCGCTTTTTGTCTTTTTAACATTTTATTTAAAAAGCAAACCATTTTGTTTTTCCTTTTAATAACGCAGTTTTTCCTTTGCTTCTAACCATTCATTTTATTCCTCTAAAATTTAAAAAGAAGTGTAAATTAAAAATTTGACTTAAATATAAAGTGTTTTTTCTTAATTAAAAATTAAACATAAAAATAATAAGAAAAATTATCAAATTATTTGTAAAAAAAAAATAATTAAAGATAATAAAAATTTGTTTTAATTGATACTAGAATCAGTGTAAAAACTCGGAAACAAAATCAAAACAATTTTGACAAATCAAAATAACGGGGGAAACAATTAAACAAATTAGACAATAATAAACAGCTTGGTTTTCCGGTGGAATCCGCGTCACGAAGGGTATGAAGTCCGACGTTTCGCTTCCACTACTCGAAGCATCTTCAGGGGTACTGATTACAGTATGTCTTTTTGTTGCTTCAAGTAAACATCACGATGCACCACACCCCTGAAGATGCTTCCAGTAGTGGAAGCGAAACTAAGGACTTCATCGAGTGGCGTCGCCAAGGGGGTGCGGGGGGAGCGGCCCGCACCAGGTTCCATGACAAGAGGGGTGTAAGATTTCAAAATGTACTTGTTAGTCCAGTAAAATTAGACCAAAACAAAGCCGTGCCTCCGATAAATTCAGACAAAGCTGGAAATCGTTTCCACTATGGGCGTAAATTTACAATATCAGGTTTTTCTATTTTGGAGGCACTGTAGTCTCAGTGGAAATTTATTTAAGTGTATCTAGAGCTATATCTTAGCTTTATGGGGTATTATGAATGTTTTATTAAGTGCCCAGTGGATAGAGAAGCGGTTGAAGACAGATATGAAAGGATAGAAGAGATTTTGTCATCTAGGGCTTTTAGACCCTGGCATTAGTATACCGTTGTTCAGTTGGCCCTTAGCTTAGGGGTTTTTCCCTTTTTTTATAAATTACCCAGGAATTATTGCAGTTGTTACTTTATTATAATATTATTATCCCTTTAAGACTCTACCACCTTTCCCCACCTTTTTTTCCTATTTCCTAGTAAGTTTTAAACCGTTGGGTCAAGGGGTAAAATGTAAGACATATTTTACTAACTCTTGTTTTTTTGTTCTTGTTTGAACACTAAACTATTTTTACCTCTTCAAACCTTTTGCACTCTCCTCGCTTTATTAATTTTACGGAAATAACTTTGCATGAATAAAAAGGAGAGAGTCAAGAGAGGAACATAACATACATGTTGGACTCAGTTCATGTATGTGTGTAAGCACTTCACGGCAATACGAACAAATATAAACTCTTATCACTATATAGACGTTCTTTCTACATTACTGTAGATTACCAAATAATAATTGTACTGACAATTACCTCATTTTACCTATCCTAGATGGTAATTATTATATATTTACTCGTGTAGCAACTATAATTTTAACAAATTCAATTTTTATAAACGTATTACTAAAAAATTTGGTTTATAAATTGTCGTAGTGTAAAAATATATTAATAATAAGCTTAATTATAGTCAGGGGAAAAAGATAAAGGCTTAAAAAATGTGAGATAAATTTAGTGTATAAGGTAGAAAAAAACCTCAGGTCAGGGTTGAACAAACACGTTATGGACCCCAAGCCTGGGCAACAACCTTATAATATATACCTCTGTCCTTAAAGGGTTCATTTTTAGAAAATACTTTGCATAAGTTTTAAGGGAGACTTCTCATTATTCTTCAAAGAAAAAAAAATAGTTTAGAGATATCTACTCAAACTTTCTCATAATCCCTTATTTACTATCCCTATTGATTTTAATTTCTATTGTAATAATTCCCATTTTTTTCTTGCCAGCCATTATCTTTGAAACTCAATTTTTATTCTGGGAGTGAAACTTACATCATTTCATTGATAAGATAGACCATGATTCATTGATAAGACAATAAAAAAAAAAGATAAAACATCATCATAATATTTAAATATGTTGTAATAATGTACCCTTAGCATGGCACTGACTCATATATTCAATTCCGTCAGCAACCTGAAGATTCATTCTATTATCAACAGCTAAGTGAAAATATTCAGTTGATATCTTCACCATGGCAGGATCAATATCAACAGCAACAATGTTGGCATTGGTGAAACATTTATGGAGATAACCACACAAACTTCCTCCTCCAAGTCCTGTAATAATTTGATAAAATGATTTACTTTTTGTATTTTAAAATAAAATAATAATTAAAATGTACTCAGAAATAATGTAGATAAATACTCAAATCAAAGAGAATTCAAATGTAGATAAATACTCATAAATAAAAAGGTCCATACCAATAAGAAGAATGTTGGCAGGAGTGTCTTTATCTACAATAGTACTGACACCAACACTCATCAATACATGATGATGACAACTTAAGTAACCAACATCTACCACTAACTTCTTGCCTTTCCGAGCTTTAACTGAAAAAAGTAATAATAATCTATTAAGAAAAAATTCATTTAGTATATAAGTATAAATAATACATATATTTTACAGTTGAATCATAATATATGAGAAAATCCATGAGTATATTGTCATCATGCTTTGCTATTTGTCAAGCATGTTGATTTTGTTCTTTAAACATACCAGAAACAATGAGCTAAGGTATTTTTTGTAAGTTCTACTAAACCAACATAAATTATTAAAATAAAATATTCTTATTAATAAACTTGTAAGAAAAACAGTGTGGGTTGAGGATTAAGAAAAAGATCTAAAATATAACTAAAGAGTAAATATATATAGTCCAGTAAAATTAGACCAAAACAAAGCCGTGCCTCCAATAAATTCAGACAAAGCTGGAAATCGTTTTAATCCACTTGTGGCATCCCAAATAACAGTAGAATAAGTTTGCGACGGTTTCTGAGGCGAGCTAAACTTTTGCGAGCCAAAAAACTGCGAACTTTTGGTACTTTTCTCAGTTTTTGGCTTATAACATCTTAAGGGTGCATCAAACAGAAAATCGTGTTCTTACCAAACTTAAAGAACATTAAATTCTGCGTCGAATGCATTTTTCAACATTAAATTATACACAGCGGTTTGGTCAGAATCGGCAGTCAAAAATAGGCAAATTTTACAATTTTGCCAGAAAAGAGTGCCAAGGCCCCCATACAAGATCAAACATTTTGTGCAAAAAATTTGCGCAAACCTCAGGCTATACGCACGTCAAACATCAAGTTTGTGCAAACATGATGTTTGCGCAAACATTATAACCGTTTATGGGGGCCTTTATTCTCAGTTTTATACGCCTATAACTCGGATATGGTTATTCCAAATGAAAAATGTCAAATAACTAAAGTTGTAGAGCATCAAATTGTGCGTTCAGAACACTCCTATTTTTTAAATTTACTCATACAAGCAAAAACCAAAAGTATTTGGAGTCCTTATTTTATTCAATATGCAACTTTTCTGTAGTTCCATGACTCAGAATCACTTATGTTTGTCTAAGAAATTAAATTGTGATGAAATTTGATCGTTTAACGTGTGATGTAATTTGTAGGCGATGGAGGACTCCTCTTACATCGAGTTTTGTGATACACAAACGACCAGAGTTTATGCACTGTGGCTCCAAAAATACATACCAGAGAATTTTAAGGATATCCCGATGATGCTGAAGAAAAAATCATCAAATTGTAGAAAGCGCCCGAAAAGCTCATAATTTGTCCTCAGCGTCTGTTTTGTTTGATGAAACTAAGGTACATTCCACTGTCATCAAAAAGTGACAATGGATATTAAATTCATACACAAAATATGATTCAAACTATTGCTGTGATGTTTTCTGGAAAGGAATCTTTAGGAAAATTGACAATGGGCATTTTATGGGAACCAAACTAAATACAGTAACACACCCTCCATTCCAACTCACCACTTCTGCATAAAACCTCAAGAATCAGGTTGAACGATCAAATTACATCACAATTTTATTTCTTAGACAAACATAAGTGATTTCGACTCATGAAACTACAGAAAAGCTGCATACAGCATAAAATCAGGTCTCAGAATAATTTTAGTTATGACTTGGATCTATGCATAGGTAAAAATAAATTTAAAAAAAAAATAGGAGTGTTCAGAACGCACAATTTGATGCTCTACAACTTTAGTTATTTGACATTTTTCATTTGGAATAACCATTTCTGAGTTACAAGCATTTATAAACTTAATAAGGGCCCCCAAAAACGGTTATAATGTTTGTGCAAACGTCATGTTTGCACAAAATATATGATCTTGTATGGGGGCCTTGACAATCTTTTCAGGCAACATTTTTAAAATTGCCTATTTTTGACTGCCGAATCTGAACAAACCGCTGTGTATAATATGTTAAAAAATGCATTCGACGCAGAATTTAATGTTCTTTAAGTTTGGTAAGGACAACATTTTCTGTTTGATGCACCCTTAAGATGTTATAAGCGAAAAACTGAGAAAAGTACCAAAAGTTCGCAGTTTTTTGGCTCGCAAAAGTTTAGCTCGCCTTATAAACCGTCGCAAACTTATTCTACTGTTATTTGGGAAGCCACAAGTGGACTAAAACAA
The DNA here is from genome assembly GCA_001010745.2 of Gerris buenoi. Classification (NCBI taxonomy): domain Eukaryota; kingdom Metazoa; phylum Arthropoda; class Insecta; order Hemiptera; family Gerridae; genus Gerris; species Gerris buenoi. The sequence continues at coordinate 49,250 of KZ651839.1, forward strand.
TTTCCAGCTTTGTCTGAATTAATCGACACCAAAAATCTAATTTTACTGGGCTATGTTTATTTAATGCAATTTTTTTAAAAATAACTTTTTGCTTCAATTATAAACTGATTGATACTCTAAGACAAACGGTAGGTCTACCAAGACACGGATCAGAGTAGGGTAATGAGTTTGAGTGATAACTGTTGGTAGAGTTGTAGGGTGATAAGGGGGAAGAGGTGCACAAAAAGCTAGTGCGTAGACGTAAACAGCGAAAGATTCAACCTGTAAGAGAGCGTCGATTCAACGTCAAGATGAACCGCGTGCTGTTCTGTGACTTGACATAAGTGCGCGCATCAAAATAGATATAGATAAAAAAAAAGTTCAGGGGCTGCAAGGGGGGGGGGGGCAATTATACAGGGCGCGGGCCTCCCGTGGGCTGCCTTGGTTTTTTTTTACAACTAAAAAGACAAAAAAAATATTGTGATCAGTGGCTAACTATCGTAACTATGGTCCCTTCAAAATACGAAAATTCGTTTCAAAATTCAAAACTACAAAATTTGTGCCCCCAAACATATTTTCTTATAAGAACAAACTTGCCCTCAAAAATCCTTATAATTCATCTTTTTGCACTTAAATTTTAAAAAATCCTCCGGGGGAGGACCCCGGACCCCCCACCATTTTTTTTTTCAAAGGGGCCCACATACTAACTCGCCCAGGGGCCCGGAAATCCTCTTAGCGAACCTGCTATAGTATAGTATGCTATAGAAGATGTTCAACAAAAGTCGCGATGTGTGGATTTTTGAATTTTAATACAAACGGGACCGTGATACGGGGTGTTAACGGTTATGTTGCGGATGCTGCGGGAGGGAAAGAGGGAGGGTGGTGACCAAAGACTGTCCCTACCAGGTGACAGAAATTCTGGCGACGCCACTGACTTCATCCCCTTCGTGACGCGGATTCCACCGGAAAACCAAGCTGTTTATTACGAGTCTACCCGCGGAAGCCTACGCACCAAGTTAAATTAGACAATAGCTCGTAAAAGCATAAAATCAATCAAGTACGTGATAAGATCCGAAGAAGCTATGTGCCACAATAATTGGCAATCTATTTTTAAACAGAACACGTGGTAAATCTCGGACTTAAAGATTAAATTAATAATGAAATATCGGTAAAAACATTCGACTTAGCGGATCACCAAGACTTATGTGGGAAAATTAATTTGTACTTAGTTAAATATCCCTACGTCAAACAGTTAAGTAGTGGCCGAATCAGCTCATAAAAATACGTTTTATTTGAGTTGAAATTATAAATTAACGATAGTTTTGTGTGAAGACGTTGTCTATGTGCTAATTGAAGTACACCTCTTTCACGATAAGACGCCACACGATGGAGGAAAACACAGTCGAGCTTCATAAATTATTGCATTATATTATTATATTACTAGAGATACTTATTAAAAACATAATATTACAGGTCTGAGTGTAATTAACAACATCCATCGTGCATTGAAACATTGGATGTCTGATAACAAGCCCTATCAAAGCACTTGACGTAGCCTCTGTCGCCACCGACCAAACAACAATTGCACTCGAATAAGAGTTTTGTAAGGTCACCGATACTCAAGACTCAAGAAGTGATAACAAACTGTATTAAAGCTCTTTAAATGCAGTTTGGATATCACAGATTAGTTTTACAAGTAAAGAAACACCCAAGTCAATGCAAAAAGACTTTCGGCAGACAAATTGTCTTGTGTCTTTCCTTGGAGTTTTTTTTTTTTTTAAATTTAAAGCTAAAGCTTCTCTCAAAAGGTTTCAAAATGGGGACACGCGGAAAAAGAATTAAAAAAGTTTATCGACAACAAAAATAAAGAAAATGACGAAGAGTGGACGAAAGAAGAAATAGCAAGTAGGGTTAAGTTGTTAAACGAAAAGTGGGCTAGATACGAAGCAGCGAAGGATACAATGGACCTGAATGCAGACCTATAAACATTACTTGATTCCAGGGTGTCTGTGTGTGAAAGTTACTTGCAACTGATGGACAAGCTACTCAACAGGGACAGGAGGATCAAGACGGAACTGAGTCAGGTTCAAGCGTCCTCGACGGACAACGGTAACGTAACAGTTAAGTAGTGGCCGAATCAGCTCATAAAAATACGTTTTATTTGAGTTGAAATTATAAATTAACGATAGTTTTGTGTGAAGACGTTGTCTATGTGCTAATTGAAGTACACCTCTATCACGATAAGACGCCACACGATGGAGGAAAACACAGTCGAACTTCATAAATTATTGCATTATATTATTATATTACTAGAGATACTTATTAAAAACATAATATTACAGGTGTGAGTGTAATTAACAACATCCATCGTGCATTGAAACATTGGATGTCTGATAACAAGCCTTATCAAAGCACTTGACGTAGTCTCTGTCGCCACCGACCAAACAACAATTGCACTCGAATAAGAGTTTTGTAAGGTCACCGATACTCAAGACTCAAGAAGTGATAACAAACTGTATTAAAGCTCTTTAAATGCAGTTTGGATATCACAGATTAGTTTTACAAGTAAAGAAACACCCAAGTCAATGCAAAAAGACTTTCGGCAGACAAATTGTCTTGTGTCTTTCCTTGGAGTTTTTTTTTTTTTTAAATTTAAAGCTAAAGCTTCTCTCAAAAGGTTTCAAAATGGGGACACGCGGAAAAAGAATTAAAAAAGTTTATCGACAACAAAAATAAAGAAAATGACGAAGAGTGGACGAAAGAAGAAATAGCAAGTAGGGTTAAGTTGTTAAACGAAAAGTGGGCTAGATACGAAGCAGCGAAGGATACAATGGACCTGAATGCAGACCTATACACATTACTTGATTCCAGGGTGTCTGTGTGTGAAAGTTACTTGCAACTGATGGACAAGCTACTCAACAGGGACAGGAGGATCAAGACGGAACTGAGTCAGGTTCAAGCGTCCTCGACGGACAACGGTAACGTCGATGTGGCACCCAACTTATATTTCCATCCGTACACCGAGCGAGAATCATTTCACAATTTTATAGACAGGTTAGAAGTATTCTCGAGGTTGAAAAACATAAATGAAGGAAAACAAAAAGTATTTATTTTGCTGCAAGCTTTGACACCGGAACTATACCGAACGCTATCCGATCTGGTGGCTCCGGACAAACCCAAATATAAATCTTACCACCAACTAGTCAACGCCTTAAAAGGCTACTTCAATCCGGAGAAGAGTACCTGGGAGATGCGAGGTGATTTTATAAGTGCTGTACAAGGTGCTGACGAAACGGTGCGTGACTACGCGTCTAGACTGCGCAGATTAGCTGCCAAGAGCAAGTTTAACTGCACTTGTAACGCGTTTACATCTGAGGTGATAATCAAACTCCACTTCGTCGGAGGATTAAAAGATGCGGATGTACGGAATCGGCTGCTAAAAGAAAACGACGAAAAAACGTTGCCCGATCTAGTGGAAATAGCGTACAATGTGGAGCAAGCTAAAATGGACGAGGTGACGTTAAAAACCGAATCCGAGGTTTCTAGTCCGGATGCAACCGATACATTACCATTAGGTTTGTCCCAAACAACAATTGCACTCGAATAAGAGTTTTGTAAGGTCACCGATACTCAAGACTCAAGAAGTGATAACAAACTGTATTAAAGCTCTTTAAATGCAGTTTGGATATCACAGATTAGTTTTACAAGTAAAGAAACACCCAAGTCAATGCAAAAAGACTTTCGGCAGACAAATTGTCTTGTGTCTTTCCTTGGAGTTTTTTTTTTTTTTAAATTTAAAGCTAAAGCTTCTCTCAAAAGGTTTCAAAATGGGGACACGCGGAAAAAGAATTAAAAAAGTTTATCGACAACAGAAATAAAGAAAATTACGAAGAGTGGACGAAAGAAGAAATAGCAAGTAGGGTTAAGTTGTTAAACGAAAAGTGGGCTAGATACGAAGCAGCGAAGGATACAATGGACCTGAATGCAGACCTATAAACATTACTTGATTCCAGGGTGTCTGTGTGTGAAAGTTACTTGCAACTGATGGACAAGCTACTCAACAGGGACAGGAGGATCAAGACGGAACTGAGTCAGGTTCAAGCGTCCTCGACGGACAACGGTAACGTCGATGTGGCACCCAACTTATATTTCCATCCGTACACCGAGCGAGAATCATTTCACAATTTTATAGACAGGTTAGAAGTATTCTCGAGGTTGAAAAACATAAATGAAGGAAAACAAAAAGTATTTATTTTGCTGCAAGCTTTGACACCGGAACTATACCGAACGCTATCCGATCTGGTGGCCGGACAAACCCAAATATAAATCTTACCACCAACTAGTCAACGCCTTAATAGGCTACTTCAATCCGGAGAAGAGTACCTGGGAGGTGCGAGGTGATTTTATAAGTGCTGTACAAGGTGCTGAGGAAACGGTGCGTGACTACGCGTCTAGACTGCGTAGATTAGCTGCCAAGAGCAAGTTTAACTGCACTTGTAACGCGTTTACATCTGAGGTGATAATCAAACTCCACTTCGTCGGAGGATTAAAAGATGCGGATGTACGGAATCGGCTGCTAAAAGAAAACGACGAAAAAACGTTGCCCGATCTAGTGGAAATAGCGTACAATGTGGAGCAAGCTAAAATGGACGAGGTGACGTTAAAAACCGAATCCGAGGTTTCTAGTCCGGATGCAACCGATACATTACCATTAGGTTTGTCCCACTGTTTGTACCGTCCTTTTTATCGTCCCGCGGATCGTTCGGGAATCGTTTAGGACAGGTTTTATACGCATGCGCTAACATTGTACTGTAATAAAATCATGTCAGGTTGGAACGAGTTTAGGACTATAATTCGCACTGTATTAAAAACATTTAAGGAAACCTAACAGTTTGAGAACCTTCCTGTTGATATTTGTAACGATTGACATAACTGCGCATGTCATACAAAACAGTACATGGTATTGTCAGAGGATCGTTGGGACCGTACAGTGAACGGTTCGCAAACGATCCCTGGCGGGGATGGAACAGTTTCGTGTACGGTACGAAACACTGTCCCAAGTCAGCTTGGAACGGCTTTTATCTATTGCGCATGACGGTGACGATCCCGCGGACGGTACAATGCTCGGTTGGAACAAACCTATTATCAGTCGGGGCGTCGACAACCGTTACAGATATCGATAAACAAAAACCCGTACATACATTGACTTTGCTCACGGGTAAACGGGCACGGGCAGAAAACCGTTTCTCAACTGATCATGAAAAACAACTACTAATGGGTGCGACAAGTCTCATAAGCACACAGCAGACGGTTGAATATACAATAGAAACCCAGCTTAGCGTCAATACACAGGGAAGACATGAATAGGACTGTAGAAGTACGAGCAAGGGTCTGCGGCTTCATTCCATGCAACTTGCAACACCTTCATAAAATCGCAAATTGAAGAAGAACGTAGATCAACATCGATCATCAATAAAGATCACACAAGAGATGAAAAAAATATAACTTTCAGGCTTGACGCACACCATTGACAAAACAGTCTGCAGACTGTTATGTCGCCGGGGTGCGCCTAGCCTTAGGAGTGTTCACAGTCGAGTTTATGCATCAAAATCAATTTAAAAAAAATAAAGAAATAACAGTTTACTTAGTTAATGGAGCTTCGGTAAAAATTTCCTCAAGTGACGCCGTCAATGGAAACTATTACGCCCGAGAAATACTGACAGAAGAATAACGAACAAACATACGACCAAACAATCATTAAAGGTATGTCCAAAAAACAACAACAAGAGAAACTTCCACAACCCGTAAAAAGTGCTTTAACTTCAATTAAATTTAATGCTAAATTTTCACTTGAGTTTTAAATATAATTAACTCGTCAATTTAATTATTACGTTAGATTGGAACAGTGACTAAAAGTGCAAGTGCACAAAGAACTACAGGTCTGTAAATGAAACATCACATGTACTGCATATTTCACAATTAATAAATAAACTTCAATTTTTCTTTATCCTTATTTTGAATGAACTTCCACATAATAGCGATAAAAAACGTCGTGTCCTATATCATCAGCCCTCACAGACCACAGAATAACTGGAAATTCGGCAAGTATATAAGTCACTGGTGTTCACTGCGACTGAGGCAACTGGTTTCATGCAACTGTCTCTGTAACGATTTTTAATCTGGGTCAATTTTCTTTTGACATTTATTAATTTAAATGTTGCGGAAAATTGATCAGGTTGGCCAGTTGTGATTTTTTTTTTGTTTTGCCGATAGTTCATTATAATTTCGATTCCTAGTGTTGGGAAAAATCCCAATGGCGTTTTTCTTTTTTTATTATTTTAAGTCTTTTTTGTATAATTGATTTCCCCGAACTTTTAATAAAATAAATTAAATCAGTCAGGTTTTTTTGTTTCGTGGTCTGACGACGCCATGATGGCTTGTGCGAGGTACAGGGCAGAGGCTCTCCGAGTGGCGTGGCGGCCGGCGGCTTTGGGCCGCGAGGCCTCTAGCAATGTGTAAACTTTTTTTTCATAACTTAAAGTTGTACCTAAAGTGTACCAGTGGTACTCCTCCTCAAGTTAAACTCTTTTTTTTAATCTGAATGTAGAACATTTCCAGAACCCTTCACTT
>KZ651839.1:59609-80492 GCA_001010745.2 Gerris buenoi
ATTTAATTATTGAACTTTTTTATGCGAAAAATAATTTTGGAATAGTAGTTTAAAGAAATTATAAAGAATTCTTTTTTCTTGTATAGTCGAAATTTGAACCGGTTTACTCTTGTACTATTTTAGGAAATTGTACTTTCTAGGTACAGGGTACATTTTGAACAAAAAGTAGTATTCTAATTCTTCATTTAAGAACATGCAGGAGATATTATGAAGAGTGACTTTTCTTCGAAAATTGAATTTTTTTGCATTTACACGTATAGGCAACTCAATCCGTGGACATACTGTATAATTGTTTTTTCGGTTTATCATTTTAAATAACTATATTTCGTATTACATACCACATATATAAATAAATCGAAAGCTTAGGTTTTATTTGCGTTGATTTACTCCCTTCTAGAGGAAAAATGTTGTACCTACCACGGGAGCACAAAATCATGGTACCCTCGCTATAATTAACACCCTCGGCTATGCCTCGGGATTAAACTAAGCGCTAACCAAAACTAACCAAAACGCGCAGGGTGTAATGACTTTTTTTCCTCCCTTGGTGCATTAATAACTATTTTATACCAAATTTGAACCTCGTAAACAAATCAAGTTAAATAAGAGTCAAAAGAGAAGCCCAAGCATCGGAGACTACAGGTGCTGCTAGCAATGGGTAGTGAGAGAAAAATAAACTGATTTCAATAGATGAATACATTGCACATAATTGTCATTTTGACATTGAACACAAAAGAAAAGTAACAAGAAATTTAAAGGAACAAACAATCATTTCTTCCAATAATAACAATAGATAAAGAATACAAACAAGATTAATAGAATACAAACAAGAGAAGAGAACAGTATAGGACCATACACATAAAGATAAAGATAAAGGTACAATTACTAAAGAAAAACTATTGATAACAGCTATTAGCTATCAGGTGACAAAACACAAATTATTGATACTGCAATAGTTGAGTATTTTTCCACTTGGGAGTACCACTAGCTGTCTCTTAAGTTTTGAGACCACTTTTTGATAGAAAAGCTTGGTACTTTCATCCCCTCAATCCCAGTTAAATAGTTGATCAACTTTGAGGAACACCCAACACCTAGGCTAGGGCTGAGAAGATTAGAGCACTTTATGACAAATAATGAAATTACCGTTTGAGAAAAAATAAATAAAAAGGTCTAGAGCTGGCACACCATAAATTGTAAACGTTTTAAGTGTTTCTAAAGGACCCAACACAATTTACAACTGAAGTTTATTACTTGTTTACTCACTCCACGGTGCCACGGTTTTAAAAAACGAATTGAAAATACATGTAAAAAAAAGGAAAAATGTAAGATAATATATAAAAATCAAAAGTGTAAATTTTATTTTTTAATAAATGGCTATTATTATACTCACTCCACTGAAAAAAGTGTCATCATTTATTGAAGTGTTTTTCACCGGCAGACAACATAGACCCAATTAAAAAAATAAATAAATAAATAATAATAATTTGTCTCAATAGTATCTTAATAGGTGTAAATCATAATTGTGAGCCGACTCAGAACGCCTTAAGACCTTATGTAAGCCATTTTCACATTATCGGACTATTTCATAATTACGATTTATGAGTTTAAGTATGACAGACAAAACAGTCATAGGCTGACACGTGGATATTAAGGGGCTACACTGCTGTGCTAAGCAAAGAAAATCTTTATCAAAAATAATCAATTGTTTTTATTTTTTACATAAATTGAAGTATCAATTTAGCAAAATTTTTAAAATTAATCTGGCTCCATCTGCAGACTACTTTCGACAAACCATCCGAATTTCATAGAAATCAGATAAGTGCTTTGTATATACCTCCAATAAAGTATCTTCAGTATGTCATATATGATGAGTAAATAAATGTATTGGATTAATTTCTTTTTAGAAATTGGCCTTATTTTTTAGGGTTTGATTTCTTTTTATATATTAAGTATCATAATAAATAAAACACCACTTCCTCTGTTTAAAAACTGCTATATTTCGCCAACACTTTTAGGCTTCATCAGGCTTGTAGGCTCCCTGTTTCATTAGTCTTCTTTTATAAAAAAACAATGTTCAATTTAAAATNAAAAACTTGCTTTTTGCGTACTGCACCATATTTGGTCAAAGGTTGATTGTTTAGGTTACACAAACACAAAACACCAGGCGAAGGTGCTAAGTTGCTTACTATGTACCTACTATGGTGCTAAATTAGAAAATGTATTCTTAATAATATTTCGCCTATAATATAATTTGTATTGTTGGTGTTGGTTAGGTTGACGAAAATACAAATAGTTCGGTTGCAGTTTTTAATTTTAATTAATATACCTATTCAAATCTTTTGAAAAAATGGTGAATTACTGGTGACATAGCTACTTGGCTTTAAATTGTTTTGTGACATCAGAGCAAAAGATTATTACAGAAAAGAATGTAATAGCCATTTATTACACTAATAAAAATATCCATAGGTATTTAAATAAAAAATAAATAAATTAACACATTGCACACTTGTTAACATACCTACTTAAATTTACTTTACATTGGTTTTCTTCTTGCATACATATATCGCTGAAAACTTGTCTATAAGGAGAACAACAGCCATCTTAGCGATAAGCCCCGCGGCCCCTACCGCCCCCTGGTGCTGTCGCCCCTAGGCACGTGCCTATAGTGCCTAATGGTAATAACCCCACATCCAATCAATGTAAAATTTAGTGGGCGGTATGGTTAGACATTTTCAGTAAATTATACCTTAGATTCTTATTTAATTTATTTTCTAATTTTAATTGATTCTTATTAGTTGTATAAAGTTAGTTATGGCAGACTTTCTTAGTTAATCTAATTATTGTTCCACTGAGTCCCAGGCAGAGCATTGCTGTTTTAATTTAATTATGTTGACACCTGGACTCCACCATGTTCCTTTGCTCCCTTCTCCTTCCTCCACTTCCTTTTCTCAAGTCAGTCTGTCTTCATCGTTCAATCTGAGCACAGTTAAACCAGGGTGTCCAGTGACCTGGTCGCTGGATACCCTGTAAACTTATACCTTAAACTCTTAGCGTGTGTCGGTCTACCGGACCATCAAGTTTGGTAATAGCTTGTGTCGGTCTACCGGACCATCAAGTTTGGTGATAGCTTGTGTCGGTCTACCGGACCATCAAGTTTGGTAATAGCTTGTGTCGGTCTACCGGACCATCAAGTTTGGTGATAGTTTGACCATCTCACTGATCTGCCTACCGGGTAATCAGCTTGGACTCCTTTCAAGACTTCTGCCGGTTATCCTCATCTTCCTGCTGATTTGCTGTCTCCCAAACCCTCAGCGAAGATTCTTGGAACCACACGAAGCACATTCTACGTCCACATACTATTTCTACAACAGGTACCTTCATCCTAATCCACACCTTTCCCTTTTTCTTCTCCCTTACTATTAAATTCATGTCATTGTTTTAAACCGACTTTGTTATTTCTTTATTTTTTTATTATATGATAATTTGTGAAAACCTGTCATTATTTTTATTGTTGTCAATCCCTTTCTTTTAAATACAGTCCAACCATTAGATTTTATATTATATTAATATAAATTTATCAATCAGCCCCTATTTACTTTTAGGCAGTGGAAAGATCGGGCTTTGCATTTACGCAACCCCCTTTTCATTACCACAATAATGGCTTGTAAAGGCATAAAATGAATAAAGTACGTCATAGGATGTGAGGAAACTACGTGTCACAGAATTTGGCAGTCTATTTTAAATATATTTTTTTTTAAACTACGTTTTTAGTGCAAACTGCAAACATCCATGAACATAATATTACAGGTTCCACTTTGCATGTAAAATCTTTTTTTTTTAACAAATAGACACGTGGATTAAAATTGTGTTATAACTTATAATACCAAAGAGAAAACAAACGAAATAGATACTGTAATATGAAAATAAAAAATATTATGTTTAGATTTGTCCACAGCTCATGTCTAAAAATAAGCATTAACATTTTTAAACTAAAAGAAGTCAAATTTGTGATGAAATGAAAATTACAGTAAGTTATTAGCCTGTAATATAATCGATTTCTATACATTTTTGGAAAACTTTTAGTTTATAAAAAAACTCCATTGTTTTTTGTGTTATGACTTTTTCAGAACACATTAAAATTATCAGAGTTCAACTTGCTGTTCAGTAAAGTTGCTCTTTTAGGATTTTTAACTCTTGAAAGGATCAAAAAACTTGTTTCAGCACTCCAGTATGTCGCTGGCAATGTCAGGAATAATTTAACAACAGTTGAAAGGTTGGGGAATGTTCAAGCTAAGTTCTTTGGTGTATTTACAAATACATTACAGTTAAGTTTTTGAACTTTTCAAGCTCAACGTTCAAGTCCGACACATCGTTCCCACTATTTTTACCGTTTCTTAAAAATAATAATAAAAAAATGCCACCCTGGGCAATTGCCCAGTCTGCCCGTTGGTAAATCGGGGCCTGATCACACAACAGAATCTCGGATAAAAAGAGGTGTAGTTCGTTAACCAAAACAACGTCTTGACACAAACAAATTCATTTATAAAAATTTACAGGTTTCAGCTGTTCTAAAGCAGTCTTCTTCAGATAATCTGTGTAGATTATAAGGAGACTCTGAAAGTACAAATGAGTTTTTAGAACAGCTGAAACTGGTCAATTGTAACAAATACAGTTATTATGTATGAAGACGTTGTTTTGGTTTTTGAACTACACATCTTTTATGATGAGAAGCTACCACACACTGGAGAAAAACACAGTCGAAAATCTCGGAGTAGTTTAGAATTTGGCCACAAACAGCGCTAGCAGCACTTTCAAGNACTTTTGATATTTCCAGAGTTTAAGTTAAAATTTACCACCAATAATATAACACTAGATAAAGGAAAAGGCCACCACGTAATATTAATATTTCTGTGTATTGGAGGTAAAGGGCACTATCTTCATTTTTTACGAAATTAGATTTAACAGTTTCCTACTCATCCCCCCCCCTTTTTTTTAGAGGTACAAGTATATGATGTCCAAAAACTAAATCTCACGGATTTAGCCAGTTGGAAAAGTCACTATGAACCAACATGCTGGGGAGGTAAAATAAGTAAAAAAATAATAAAAGTAGCTCTCCCGAAAAATTTAAATTTGGCACATAGTGCCCTTTACCTCCCATACACAGATATGTTAATTTGATATACACTGCTGCGCAAAATTAACGCACCATCTTTATATTTCTCAGTTTCAACTACCTCTAATTTATACTGATGATTATTAAGTCATTAATCATCATGAACATTCATCATCACATATTTAATCATCATCGTTAATCGTATTTAATCATCATCATTAATTATATTTAATCACAATAATTAATTCTATTAAATCATCATCATTAATGATTCAATGTTATTTGCCATTGATTAATTGAGAGCTCTCACGTATTTATTACATTAACACAGTTGTTTGTATGTGACAACATGAATATAACTCCACATTTAACTATGGAGGAAGCGATTAACCCCAAAGTGATGGGTTAAGAAAGGCTTTTCTCAAAAGGTTGGTTGGCGACTAGGAGTGCATCTCACTACAATCAGCCGAGCTTTTCAGCGGTTCCAGGAGTGTGGATATGATCGACAGAGGTGAAATAGGTCCACCTGAGATGAAAACTATAGAGAAAAGATCCTAATTCAACGGATTTTGTGTAAGCATATAAATATAAAAGTGGTGCGTTAATTTTGCGCAGCAGTTTATGTTAAAGTTTGGATAAAAAAAAGTTACAAAATCGGCCCCAGGTGAGACACCCATTAAGACAGGATTTACTAAAGATTATTGGAGGTATGAGCTTAGACATGCAAAAACGCTTTAGGCAACACTGCAGTTATCCATCCATGTACAGTCTAAGCCAAATGAGTCTTAGTGTGTGGGGAGCCAATGGGAGCTCAGGATTTTCAATCCTAAGCTCCCATAGGCTCCCCACACCATTTGTTGTTTATCGTCCCATGCTGTCAAAGCACTAAAAGTTATTTGACACAGAGTGTACGAGAGGAGCTAAGAAACGAGGGATCTCTAAAATATGTAAACCTTAAAAATGATTCTCGACTTTATGGATCACTGCGGAATAGCCAAGCTTAAAAGGGGTGTGTAGGCCATTATCAAGGGTAAGCACTCCAGAGATAAAGAAAGGACCATAAGAGATAAGAGAGTTGAGAGGCTCAAAACACTCTCAGGTCAGATTCATATAGGTAGATAAGCTCCCTGAGTTAAAGATTTGTTTTCAAAATAAAGGCAATATTTTGCAATACATTAATTTCCGTAAGAAGAAGATTACACTTGGCAGATTACTTTATAAAAACATTGATTATTATACAACATTTATTTGCTCTTAATAGGCAGAATGATTGACAATGTAACTTGGTCAAATCAACCTATAGATAGATGCCACAATATATATGTAAATATATTCTGTCATTATGTAGGGTAATACCAGAGTAACATTATACAGAACAGATTAATTAGGTATGATAAAATTCAACTTTATGTACTCGAACAATAAATAGGTGATGGCAAATTTAATTTTTGATAGTTGGACAGGTTCTAGAGTCGGTGGAAATGTTGGTTAGACATTTATGTATTCACGGGGAAAATGTCAAATAAATAAAACTGTACTTTATTAAGAGATATAAATAAATATGAAAATATAAGCATTTAAACACTTAGAGAGACTTCCAAGTTGAGTTCACCTCACTGCAAATCTTCAGACTGACATTATACAAATAAATAATTGATAATAAAGCAAATGTTTAAAAGTTAAGAGGTAAAATAATATTGTAGAAACTTTCTTCTAATAAATATCTGCTAATTTTAAAGGTCGGTAAAAGGGAGAAAAATATATTTTAAAAACTCGAAGAAACATTGGAAAAGTTAGAGGTTAGGTATGACATTTAAACCCATTAAAAGCTTATATTCTGATAATGGCTTTATCGAATTTAACTTTGATAAAAACTTGCAGATTAGAACTAGAGGAAAAGCCACGAGATCTTACCTCGAATACTGCAGTTCCGGTGAGAAGATCAGACGTGTCCGGGCTTCATAACTTAAAATCCATATTTCCGACAGCTACGGAAAAAAATTTTCCCTCAGGCCGAACACAGAATATTCACCAACTAGAATAACTCCGCCGACTCGAATCGATTCGAACCCCGAACGGACCCGACTTGAAGTCAAACGGAAACGTGGCCCGGTTTAAAAATCCCCGATCAAAATTATTATCACAGTTGAACTTCACATCGGAAAACTGACATAAAAACTTGACGAAACGACTACGGCGATCACCAGTTTCTACAAAGCTGGAGCTGGAGCTAGCAGCCGGGACCAGACAGACAACCCGGACAACTAATCCTGTCTAATCGAACCCGAAAAACAAACTTTCGGACCTCTTAGTCGTATACTGGTAACTTTCTAATGATCGAATAAATTAATAAAAATCGATATTTTTCTTGAAAATGTTTAGTTAAAAAAAAAAAAAAATTGTCGGCGATCGAAAAAGGACTAAAAAATTAAACGTGTTACTACGAACATTGTCGGACCGTAGAGGCAGGTCTGAAAAATAAAAATAAGGGTTCGTTTTTAACACTGCAAACTCGATACGAGCTTATACTCTTGATTTATCTCTAATCCGTTCAATATTTTCCCCAAAAACCAGTGTCGCCACTAGCTTAGTTTATAAAAATAACTAAATTGATAAAAATTATTCTTCTAATATTTTTGTATTTAATACATTTTTAATTTTTATTTAATAATATATTAAGTACAATTTATTTTTACGTTTTATTTATTTATTTAAATTTGTCTTTAAATCTTTTAAAGTGAGTTATTTTCTTACTGCATCCCAGGAGTTTACATTTCCCAAGCCCCCTACTATTTTTATTTTTACAGGCCGCTGTAAATAAAAGACAGGTTTTAAACGATTTCATCATTCATTTTAAACAAAATTATACCTAACTACCTAAAATTATACCTAATTACCTGGCCTCTAACTTTTCTAATGTTTCTTCAAGTTTTTAAAATATATTTTGCTCCCTTTTACCGACCTTTAAAATTAGCAGATATTTATTACAAGAAAGTTTCTACAATATATTTTTACCTCTTACTCTCATGCGTTTAATTGAACCTTCACATATACATTTAAATAAATCTAAATTCAAATTTATTCATACAAATACATTTCTATTGTAGAACATTTGAGTTAATTCACATTTGCTAGAAATAGAAAGGACAAACAAATTAAATTAAATTAAGTACATAGGTACGCAATGATTTTTGAGCAAACACGAAAACGTTCTCTATTAATTTATTGAATGTGTCTGGTATGGTATAATAATGATGGTCGTAGTTTATAATTGGCTGTGAATTTCAGTGAAATTTCAAGTAAAACGTATTACGGTCATATTCAAATATGTACTTAAGTTTTTGTCACTCTAATTCGCTCTCAAATTTATTATAATAATTAAAAATTGTATATTTTATTCCAATGACAAAACGGAATGTTATTAAAACGGATACTTTTAAATTTAAAATGTTATTGTTTTTACGGTTTTTGATTTTAAAAAAAGCCGGTAGGTAGGGCGGGTGTAGTTTTGTAGTTGTCACGTGATGTGCCTCCCCGGCCCTGTCACAAGTCGCTTTGTTTTTGTTGATTGCTGATAAAAATGAGATAATTTTATTTTAATTCCTTCCCTTGTTTTGTATTTATTAATTTACCGAATTCTATCGACTCTTTTAGTTTGAAATATAAAGTAGTGTTTCCTGATTTAAGTTTCATTTTATTCTAAATTGAAATAAAGACTTGTTTGAAAATGCCAGACACTTTTAAACTTTTAAAGGAAAGGTCCCAGAAAAGAAAGAAACTACTGGCTCAGACAGTGAGTATTCGTGTTTTCTTTATTTATCGCTTTATAAATTATTCTTCTTCTTTTTATTTGTTTCAAAATCTATTCACTTATTATAACGTAAGCGGTATTTTGGTACAGCGCAATATCGATAATTAAATACAAATCTAACGTCAGGTGTTCAGATTATTGTCATCTTCTAACCCTTAAATAAGCTAATATTTACTCTATACAAATTAGTTTCGACCTGTTTTTCTGTTGAAGAATGAACTTGTGCTAAAATGTAGATGTGTAGTTGGTTGTAGGAAGGTGTCGCTTTGTAGATTACATACGAATTAACCTGATATGTACACTTTACATTTATAGAACATATGTGTTTATATTCATCTTGGATATGTTGGACTGGAATCTCAAATTCAGGGTGTAGCAAGCAAGGTTTCTTTTCGTAAAAACACTTAATTTAAAAAAAAAAAAAAAACACTCAGTTTGTTAAAACCATGGAGGTTTTACATGTGCATTGCCATTTAAGCTTAGTCTAATAGAATCAGGTGTGAAACACAATGGTATTAAAGTTTTGGCCATGCTTGTCCAATGTTGTTTAAGAAACATGGGTAGAAAAATTTGGCTTCTGCAGAATGATGGTCATTAAATCCGGTTTTTCAGCAGGGGCACATGACACAGTCTCCACAGACAAATGTCAAATTCTTACAGTGCAGGACTTTTGGGATACCCTGTAGTTTTATATGCAATTTTGAGTGACTTAGTCTACTATTGATGAATTTCCAAATTGATTTTTGGACCCAATCATAACCTTTATTACATTTTTTTTTTTCTTTTCTAGCTTGGTATTTCCAATGTAATTGAATTGAGAAAAATTCTGGGAACATTTCATGAAAATACGGAATGCAGAGCTACAAAGCATTCGACCCCATTGAGAATTGAAACTGCCGAAGCAAAAGAAAAAGAAGCTGACGGAGATGGCGTCGTCTATAAAGACTCGTCCACTTTTCTAAAAGTAAGTCTATTGGTGGATCCTTTTAGTCCAGTAGATAGTGTGCACAAAATTGGCGGATTAAAAGCTCGAACTTAGTGTATTAGTTAATTTTTTTAGTGCCTTTTAAAAATATGTGGTCAGCTAAGTTCGTCTGCAGGACATAGCTTGTCATTAGGCATGTGGGAAAAACCGGTGCAGAGCAGCCATGTCCATCCCTTTATGGTGGACAATGTGATTTTAAAAATTAGTTGGTAGGCCGAAAATTAAGTTGTTTTAGTTACTTATTTGATAGGTTAGTGTTACTCCAAATCAAAATGGTCTCCTATCAAGTAACAAACTAACATCAACCTGATTTTCAGTCTACTAACTAATTTTGTACACAGGATTATGAGAATCACATCTTACTATAATGGTAAAGATACACATGCCGTCAAATTGGGGAAGTAGCTTGCATGCTAAAAGAGGGTATTTACCAGTAACTGGCATACTTAGGATTTTTATTGTTTTTATCTTAGTGAGCATCTGTTGCAGTGTGCCTCCCTCGCAGATGTTCAGGATAATATTAATTTGAGAAGTGAAAACCAGGTGCGGCATGACACCAGAGGCTTAGCTGCTCTGTACTGGACTGTGCACCAACCAATGCCATAATGGCAAATAAAATTTGGTGTTGGAGAAAAAAAAAAGAAAATTTTTATTTGCTTGCTTGCCAGCTACTGGCATGCCATTTAACATATTCACATGCAACTAGCTGGCATGTTTTTGGTCAAGCTACAGTCATGTGTAGCTCCGCCTTTATTGTTAATTTTAAATAAATGTTATGATTATAATAATTGATATAACTTTTTTGTTTTTTGGAAATTTGTGTTGTTAGTTAATTTTTTATACATTAGGAATGCTACTTAGCAGAAAATAGCATACTTACTGTTTGTAGAGTGCCAGTATGGCCGTGTGGGTTAAATTACTACCACTTCTGCTCGGCCATCACTGAATCATGAGGGGAACGAGATGGGGTTCGACACTCTGATTTATATGGCTCACTATTGATCACATCATACACGCTTCGGCGGTACAATGTACAAATGTATGATGTGTGAAGTTGCTGGAATTCTCTACCTCGGGGCCTAAAAAGATGGCCTAATTGCAAGGTTCGAACAAGTGGTTCTTCCTACCCGTTCTAGTAGGAAGTACTAGACTACTACTACTACTGTTTGTTAATATAAGATGGTATGATGTTGGTTGACAGGGTACTCAATCGTCCAATCCTCATAATGATTACTGCCAGCACTTTGTCGACACTGGGCAGAGACCACAGAACTTCATCAGAGATGTCGGCTTGGCTGATAGATTTGAAGAATATCCTAAACTTCGGGAACTTATCAAACTTAAGGTAATTTACTCTTCTGTAACTCTATTCTTACTTTCTTTTAGTTTATTTATTTATTTTTGTTTCTGAGCTTAATGAAATTAACACAAGTATTGTGATCATTGTGAAGAACAGCATTTCTGTTGTGTCTTGAAAATGTAGAAATTCATTTAAGACAGAAATTCATTTCAGACATCAGGGAAAATTTTTGGTCTTGTGTCTGCCTGTCGTTTTACATTTTTTGGAAACTGTCGTATCTTTAAATTTACTCATTCAACTTGAAGAAATTTAGATGGTATTGTCGAAATTATTAGTTATATATATATATAGTTATCAATAATTAAAGAACAGAAAAAGCTAGGCGAGAGCAGAAAAGTGGGGTAGAACCGTAGAGATGTGCTCTAGAGGGCTAACTAGTTAAAAGAATCTGAACCGTGAGGCTAGGTATTAGAAATAATGTAGAAGTGTAGGGAGGGCATGTTCCAGGAACGTGGTCCGCCATGAACATGTTAATTGATACTTGATCATGTAAAGAAAAAAAATAAAACGCAAAACAAATGTACCCTGTTTTAAAAAATGGGAGGAAAAGAAGAAATGAATTAGACAATGTGTCTTACAAGCAAAACATGAAGCTATGTGCCACACTACCTTTGCCTATATGTTTTGTTATTATGACAGAGTGGGAAAATTGTTTTTAAAAAAATCAGAGGAGAAGCAAAGAGAGCTCTAAATTTTGGGGGGTAATAGGTCGGGCCAACTAGGCATTTTGTCCTTCGTCAGTTCTAAGTCTCATCTTTAAACTGAAAGCATTGTGTAACATTTTTATAATGATTAAACGTAAACACTCCGAACTTCCATTTGATGTAAAAAGATTTGCTTTGTTGAGAATAGGTAAAAGTGTGTCACTGAAAACAATTGCTCGGGAGTTAGGTGTGTAACAGTGGTTGATTAGAAACAAAATAGCATGCAATTATTTTAAAAACTAATGAAAATAAAATATGAATGTAAGTACTATTTTACAATGAATAGTTAAAAATTAGATTTCCAAATTTATATTTCTTAAATTTCCAATACTATAAGATTTTTTTTTTTCTATTTGAGTTAATTGGTAAAAAAGTAAGTGCCAATACCATCCAACTCGGACATTACATTTAATGATTATAAAAGAAAAATAATATGTATATTGAATGTCAAAACATTCGTAAAAAGGAAGTAAAAGGAAAATTAGTTAAAAAGATTCGCGATTTGAAAAAGGAGTAACATAACCTTCTTTTTTTACATAAAACTTATGCTGCCCTATCCCTTCCAGAGGCATAGGGGCTTTCATTTTTACCCTCACATAGGTTGGCCAATCTGAGGTTAAAGATTTGCAAAATGTTATTGGCATAAGAATAATTGACTCAAAGCTTTTATCTCACAGTTCTACTCGTTTGAACTCTTGCAATTTTTCTGTATCAATAATTCCTCCTGGACAAGATGCTTCGTTTCAATTGTTTGTCGTTATTTAGTTTGAAATTTGATTGCAGGATGAAATGATCCAGAAAACAGCGACCCCCCCTATGTTCCTCAAGTGTGATCTGAAGAGTTTCAACGTCGCAGAGCTGAAGAACAAGTTCGACGTTATACTGATCGAGCCTCCCCTTGAGGAATACCACCGCACAATGGGCATCACTAACGTCAAACTGTGGAGTTGGGATCAGGTACCACTTTGAACTAGTTATATTGAAACTTGTAGCTATGGTAATTTCTCAATATATCCCCTGTTTTGATTATCCACCGTTAGAAATCATTGAGGCTAAAATTGAAGAAATACTCATTTGTAGAGATCAACAGGAACTAGAAGGAATAATCGAAATCCCATAGTGACTTATTGGATGATAAGAGACTTATTGGGTGAAGAGGGAGAGGGTGCTTAATAACCTGAGTTCTCTTTGAAAACATTCAATGAGGTTTTCTCATTGATAACAAACTCGCTGTTGTTATCAGTGATTTCCGTTTTCATGGAACTCGGTGGTACTTAGCTCCCATGGATATCCAGGGATTACTGTATATTAAGGGAGCTAGGGTGGCTGTGTAGGTTTAGACAATAAATCACTTGGCCTAGGTCCTGGAATCAACTGTAGATTTAAATTTATCTTGAAAACCACTGGGTTTATCTTGAAAAATTGGATTTATGTTTCAATTAACTGGATTTATCTAGGAAACAACTAGGTGGTTTATCTCGAAAGCAAGTGGGCTTATATTTCAATCAATTGGGTTTCTCTTGAAAACAACTTGGCTTATATTTTAATCATTTGAGTTTATCTTGAAAACAACTTGGCTTATATTTTAATCAATTGAGTTTATCTTGAAAACAACTGGGCTTATATTTTAATCAATTGAGTTTATCTTGAAAACAACTGGATTTATTTTAAAATCAATTGCTCTATTGATTCCAGATACTTCATATAAATAGGAATGGGGTTTGTTCCTACATGAGAATTTTTAAAAATAATTTTGAATGACATTTGTGGAGGTGATGAGTCTTGAGATCGGGGAGGTGGCGGCAACCCGTAGCTTCGTGTTCCTGTGGTGTGGTTCATCTGACGGACTGGACATGGGGCGAGCGTGTCTCAGGAAGTGGGGCTTCAGGAGGTGTGAGGATATCTCCTGGATAAAGACAAACGCCAAGAACCCTGGACACTCCAAGAATCTCGAACCTAAAGCCATCTTTCAGAGAACTAAGGTATTTACTAATAGCTATGTATCTTTAGAGATTCAAGTCCTTAACCCATTGAATGCGTAATCCAATTCATGAACCTACCTTAGTGACTATAAAATATATATGATTTAAAAAGTTAATTTAAAAATAAAAAAATGTTTGAATCTTCTGTGGATATAAACATGAGCGGGCCTGACAGAGCCTTCCAAGATGGTTCTACTCGAGGCACGGAGACTAGAGCAACTGAGTGCTTAAAGGGAGGGCTTGGATCCACTGTGCTAACGTGCCTGGCGGGTGGATCCACCCACATTGAATGGGTTAATAGATCCGAAGAAAGGGAGACAACAGTGATAAGAGCAATGAACTAAAAATCAGGTCTCCAGATTGTAGCTGTTTAAATATCAACAGGATTTATCTTGAAAACAACTGAGTTTATCTTGTGGTTTTTTTTCTAAACACCTTTAACTAAACAAATAGGTTCTAGAGCGCAGAAGGTTACCCCATATACATTACACTGTAAAGCCACCAGTTTCTATAAGCTATGAATTTGACGTGTCCAAATTTAAATTGTTGTACTTGTTTCAGGAACACTGTTTGATGGGGATCAAGGGAACAGTGCGGAGGAGTACCGACGGGGATTTCATCCACGCTAACGTTGATATTGATCTCATTATCAGTGAGGAACCTGAGTATGGCTCCCTAGAGAAACCAGTAGAGATATTCCACATTATAGAGCACTTCTGTCTCGGCAGGAGAAGGTAATCTTATCCCTATCAAGTAGTTTCCTCACGGTGATGACTCACCTCGAAATGATTTGTAATTGCTAAGCTTATTCAACCGCATTTACTCCATTAAAAATAAATGTATGTTTGTATTTGTCGATCTTCAAATAGATATAATAAATTATCAAAGTAGACTCTATCACCTATTAATTTACTTTGTTCTAAATATAAAATTAAGCTTGTACCACAGGCTTATCAGCTCGTATATACTTAAGTTATTTAATGATACATGGTTGAGTGAAATATTAACGATTAATTTCTTTTTGTTTTAGCGGAGTTTTGTGGTAATTAGATGATACCATGGTTTTATTACTAAGTAAATAAATAAGCACACATTTAATGATCAATCAGTTTATTGTCTGACTTGAAGAATATATACAACTATGCAATACCGTATACCAGTTTCAACTTTAGTATAATGGCTAAGCAACGTCATCAGTTAGCTGATTATTTTACTCTACTTATTTTTGACTGACTAAGAGAGTAAGGGGTGGTGAGGATGTGAAGATTTAAGAGGTGGTGGTAGGCTAGGCCTGGGTCAAGTTATAGGATATCCAAGGATTACTGGGGGTCATGTACTAGTTAGAAACTTACTTACTGTTAGAGATATATTGTGATAAAGAGTGATATAAGCATGGTTCTAGGTTCTTAAAAGATAAACTAAAACTTATTGTTTTATTACTTATAGATATTTGCTAAATGTAAATTAAAAAATGTATTCTATATTACAAGATAAACTAAAACTTATTGTTTTATTACTTATAGATATTTGCTAAATGTAAATTAAAAAATGTATTCTATATTACAAAATTGTTTAAGTGAAACTTCTTGGGCGGCAGTAGAGTGGATTTTTTCATGTAGTGAAATTGTGTAACAAAGTTTGCGATTCGAGACTTGTCCAAGTGTAACATTTTTACAGATTAATTGCTGTATCTATTTATAGACCAACAAATCAAAACAAACATTTATTTTTATTGAAATAAATGTGGTTGCCTTAACGTAGCATTTTTTTTTTTTTTTTTCAATTAAATTTCCCATAACCATTTCTTAGTCCTGAAATAATAAATTCTTCAAGAGAGCAATGCAGTCAAAACTTAAGTTTCTCTTCTAATATGTGAGAGCCTTACACATATGTTTTGTTGGTAATTTATTTTAAAATTTTGAAAATGTACTCTTTGAAAAATTTTGATTAAAAAAAAATCTCTTGTCCCACAGTGTGTTGTATATCATAGAAAAGGAAATGGAAAATGACATCTTTCCTATCTCTCTAGCTCAATTAGGAGAGCCTCTAGAGCAATTTAAAAAAAAAAAAATGGGAATAATTTTTAAAAAACTTGACATAGCTTTAATTCCAAAATTAGTATACTACTATGTAATTATGACTAGAGAGGTTAATAAAATGTAACACAACAACCAAATATTTACTACTATGTAAAATTTACTAAACTAAACTAAATTAAATACTACTTACATACTAACTTAAATTGTACTATGTAAAATTTAAAAACAACCAACTATTTACTACTATGTAAAATTTGGTATTTCTACAAATCTACATCTGTGCCAAATTTTAGAAAAATCCGATATGGTAGGGTAAATTTTGTATTAAAATTGTGTTGATTCTTTGACCTGGAACAAGCCTAGGCAATGATTTCTATGATCGTGAGTACAGAATTAGTTAGTTGACCAAAAAATCAAGTTGATTTTAGTTTGTCTCTTGATATGTAAGTTTTTAAAATATTTCTCCAAATCCAAGATGTCAGCTATCAAGTGAAGGTGAGTACTCTTAGTTCTTTACCAATATAAACTTAGCTTAAGTGGTCCCAAGTTACCAGCTCTGCAGTATAATGGTTTTACGTAACTGTCAAATTTTACATTATTGTTGCAGGCTGCACTTGTTTGGCCGAGACAGTACAATCCGTCCAGGATGGTTGACCTTAGGGAACGAGTTGACCAACTCCAATTTCAGTGCCGAATCCTACTCAAGCTACTTGACTCCGTCGACTCTGACCACCGGCTGTACGGAGCGCATCGAACTGCTCCGACCCAAGTCTCCTCCGCCTAAGAACAAGATACAGAGGACCAACTTCCAATCTAGACCTCGAGGACCTCCCAGACCTAATCGGTAGAAATCAACGGGCCGACTCATAGAATAACTACGTTACCCCCACTCCTGTACACCTCGTATCATTGTCTCACACTATCGACTGTAAATACTAAATATATCTAATATAAATAACTCTTATTTTAAATACATTCTTGTTTGTTTATTTTTTATTTTACTTTCTCGTAACTGTGGTATGTATAAAGGGTGAGGTAGAGTGGACTCCCTCATTTCAAAGCTTAATTAAATTTAAGTAAAAGGTATGAAAAAACCCTTCTATTTTTGAAAACTACATTAAATAAAGAACACTATAAATTATCTCTCCAGGTAAACTGGCTTGTTTGTTTATTTTAAATTACAAAGCTGCTTTCAGTCTTTATAAGGTCATCATTAGAGCCTAGGAACAAACAAAAGTTAAAGTAAGTACTAAAATTAAGAGAAACTAAGAAATACACAAATAACTTTCTACAAATAAAAATCAGGCAAATATCATAAGTCAACTGTTCACTTTGACCGTTATTTGTTTTGCTTTGGTTATTGTGTAGATTACAGTAGTTTTAACTTTTGTTTGTTCCTTGGCTCTGACAATGGCCTTATAAAGGCCGAAAGTTGCTTTGTAATTTAAAATAAACAAATTAGCCAATCTACATGGAAAGATAATTTATATTATTCATTAAGGTGACCTTAAATCTACAATACATTAAATAAACTTTTATTTATCTAGGTTTTAAAATTTATATACTACAAATGACAGTGTGAGGTAGAGCTGGGTTTAGTTTACCAGAAGATGATAATATCACCATTGTTGTAAAACTTAATAAGTATAATCTAACTGGTAAGTTCCACAGGGAAAAACATTTCACACAATTGTTGTAACCTCTACTTTATAGCAGGGGTTCCCAAACTTTTTTGGTGGCGTACCACTTAAAATGTCTTGTATTTTTTATGTACCACTGATTTTTATACAGGAATATGCAGGACTTTTTTTTACAGAAGAAAGAGGGGTCTGGGTTCAAGAAAAATGTTGAGTTTTAAAAGTTCAAAAACGTAGGATATCACATTTTTTTAATGTAAAACATTTTTAAATTTAAGTTGTAGCAGACCTGCGTTTTTTTTTTACCTTCAATCCTCTGGATAGAGAAAAGGTGTTTGAGCATGATTGTTAAAAAATGTATTTTATTTAGTAAAAAAAAAAAAAAACATTCATGAAAGAACAAAGAACATCAAATTACAACAAAATAACATTAATAGAACATAGGATATTAATAAAACTTGTATTAAGAAAATTCATAAAGAAAATACTAAAATAATACATCATAATAATGAATAAACAATATGGTTAGGCAAGTTAAGTAGTTGGATTAGCTTGCAATAATTGGCTTAAACAATTTCTAGAGTGATGAGTCTGAGTTTAAACGCATCATCCTCAGAGTAGGACAGTCTGTTTCTATACTTGGTTTTGAGCTATATAAGGGATGAATATGAATAAACTACTAACTCCCAGTTATAATTATGCGGTGCGCACCACAGTTTGGGAACCGCTGCTTTATAGAATATCAAAGTTCCACTACTTGGACCAAGTATACTTCGAACGTATAAACCTTACTTCAAAGTTCCTCAAATACTTGGACCAAGTGGATTTGATCAAAGTGACTTTGACCAAGTATACTTGGATCGTGTAAACCAGCAGGGGACATCTAAGTAAGTAAGTGATCATGAAAGAGTTAGTGATAGTGATAGCAGTTAGATAGCAAAGACGAAACAGTTGTTGGAACCTAGCAATGAAGCCCTTTATAGGTCCCATTTTTTACTACGTTTTTATTAACTTGGTTTCTTGTTTGTCCGGTACAAATCTTGCAATCGAATTTTAACTAACATCTAGCTAGACATTTGAAACTTTCAGAACACGATGACAATGCATTATTTTAATACTTTTAGTCATTTTTCAGCAGAATTTAATTCGTTTTCAGCAAATTTGCTGTATGGAAAGTTAGTTTGGGAAAAATCCGCAAGTTATTTTATTTGTTTTGACATATCCATATTTACCTATACTATTCATTTTGACGGGTTTCAAATTTATAATAATTTATGGCAGAAAATTTAAAAACATAGTATATAAAAAGTTCTTAAATAATTCAAATTACGATTATCAATAACTACGGGAGACATACAGAGAAAAATAGACCCCCGCACCGGGACTCGAACCACGGGACCTCCTATTAATCCGTTACAGGTGCTCTTGGAATCGGGGAATATGTATCGGTTACAACAGAGAAAAATCATTCTCCCGTATAGCTTATTATTATTAGGAGGTCTATTATTAGGATACTATTAATAGGAGGTCCCGTGGTTCGAGTCCCGGTGCGGGGATCTATTTTTCTCTGTATGTCTCCCGTAGTTATTGATAATTGTAATTTGAATTATTTAAAATTTAATCTTTCCGTAGTATGAAAACTACCAAAAACTTAAAAATTGAATAAAAAGTTCTTTTTATCTTGTAATTATTACCAGCCCTATGATAGAGTCCCAGCACCACTCTACACATCCTACCACTGTACCACCGAAGCCTGTAGGGTGTGATCATCAGCGAGACATGGAAATCAGAACATCTTGGCAAATGAATGGACCCCCAACCTTATGCTCCCTTCGATTCATCGATGGCCGAGCGGACTGGCCAAAAAACTTAACCCACACGGCCAGGTTGGCTCCCAAGAAAAGTCTTAGCTCTGACAACTTGGGAAAATAAAAAATAGGGAGGGGAGCAAATAAGAGCTAGTGATTCTCACTTCTAGTCAAATAAAAATGCCAATGGTTGATGAGTGTGGTCTTAAGGATAACTGCCTAGTGGCTTTATTTTTCCCTTACATAGGTTGGTTAGAATTAACTCTCATTCTCTCATCATGATCTGACTGTAGAGAAAAAATATTGTGTTGGCCCCTGAGGTTTAAAATTCTTATATTTGGATCTAACTGATTCTCGACTTTCCACCTAAAGTCAGGTAATGTTGATTTGAGGGGTTTAGTATCAAAGACAGGCATTATCACTTTTGAACAATTTTTAGCAGGTCCAACAAACTACTGTAGCTTAACTTGTAAAGGTTCTAGAGCTGGTCCGACAAACTACTGTAGCTTAACTTGTACAGGTTCTAGAGCTGGTCCGACAAACTACTGTAGCTTAACTTGTACAGAGCTTTTGTACTTCTAGAGCTGTCAACATTTTTTTTGCTCCTTCTTAATAGACTAAAATAAGTTCTTGCTAAGAAATATTTTTATGATCCAAGTGAGTGGGGATTATTACATCAGGGTGTCTACCAGTCGGGAAAAGTCGGGAAGTCGGGATTTTTCGGAGGTCGGGGAAAGTCGGGAATAAGTGGGGGATTCCGTTGTTTGGTCGGGAAAAATGACAATAAAATTGTCATTTTAAAAACTTGCCTGACAATTATATTATACTTTTTTTTTTTCTTAATTTTTTTTTTCCACGAAAAGATTTTAAAAAAATATATATTCATATATGTAATATGTGTTGGCATTTTATTTGTGTAGAAATAATAATCTAAAATCTGGGATGACTGAGGTGAAACCTTTTTTTTATAAAGATCGTTATCTTATCTAATCGGGCCTTTAGCTATACTAGATAAGGGAAGTCAGTTCCCAAACTTCATCTACTTCTACTTCTATCAATTGTCATTGCTATAACACCTATTTCTCTTTCTCTCTAACTTTTTTCCCTTCGTCAAACCTTCCTTTCATGTTAACCTCTGACTCTTTTAAAGCTCTAAAGTCTAACCTTTTCTACCCCTCTCATAATTTCCAATATAATAAAAATTTAAAAAAAAATCAGAACTTAATTTTTTTTATCTTTTTATTTTACCGTTATACACGTAATAATATGTATAATAATTCTATGTAAACATTTATTGCAGCATTATAAATACAATTAAAATCATAAACACAGTATTAGCGCAAATCACAGGGAAGTACTTGCGTACTTTTTAGAGTTACGTTGATGATTAAGCATGCCCAATATGTAATTTAACGATATTGTACTTTCAGGGCCGGCGACAGGGGGG
>KZ651839.1:103066-114379 GCA_001010745.2 Gerris buenoi
CAAAGTTATTACCTAAATCAACAAAATCTAGCAGTATCAATGAATGCGTAAATACTTAAAGAGTAAATTTGTATAATTTATACATTTGAGAGATTATAGCTCTTTGCCAAACACATTCGAGTGAAACAATACAACAATACTGCACTCGAAACATTCGAGTGAAACAATACTTTAAGATTTACCAAAAAATTATAACTAACCTTGCTTGATCCTTAGGCCACCTAAAGCATTTAACATCAGGTTCTTTGCTTAAGCAGCCATACACATCACAAAAGTGAACCATATTTAAACTTCAACAGGCAATCAAACACTACACGCTGTGAAAACTGCGTAGAGGTAGATTAGATGCAGACTTGAACGACGATGAAATACGAATAAGCCGCCGTCTGGACCCGACCGTTGATTGTTTACTCGATTAGTTCCACTTTTGGCCGTCGGGGCCAAGGTACAGTACCATCGCGCCAAACTTGGGCAAACCATACCCTGGGAGTTGTATAGGGCTGGGTACACAGTCGATATAAAAAAACTTGACTCTGTTCACTATCGATAGTCAAAAGAGTTGACGATAGTTAAAAAAATATCGATAGTTCACCCCCTCTATTGTTATTTGTTGTTTGTTTTGTTGATAACATAAACAACAACACGTCTTTTCACGCGGTGCAGTTTGAATGTTTTGAATATCACAACAATCTTAAATCTCACCCCAAGTCAAGTTTTACAAGTGACGAAAAACCCGACTCAATGTATAAAGACTTCTGACAAACAAATAGTCTCGTGTCTTTCCTTGTTTTTTTATTATTTTAAATTTATATTTCCGTGTCTACTACCAAATAAAGCTAAAGGTTTCCATCAAAATTTATCCAAGTGCCGTGGTAAAGAAACTCAAGGAAATGTTGCACCAACAAGACGCGGCTCAAGAACAGAAATGCATCGTCTTGAAACGCTTCAAGGTGAAGGAAGCCGAGTTTAAACATTTCATCTACGAGAGAAATCGAGAAAACGACGAAGAGTGGACACAAAGAGAAATATCGAATAGGATTAAGATGTTAAACGAATTGTGGACCGGATGCTTGGGAGCACAGGATAAACTGGAACAGATTGATCCTGGTAAGGTATTGTCTTTAATTAATTCGAGGGCGTCTTTGCGTCAAAGTTATTTGCTACTGTTAGACAAGCTAGAGAACAGGAGGATCGAACCGAGTCGGGACCAGCAATATTTAGATCCTCAGACGAGCACCTGGGAGACGCGACGTGACTTTATCACTACGGTACAAGGAGCAGACGAAACAGTGCATGACTACGCCGCTAGACTACGGGTATTAGCTGCCAAGTGTAAGTTTAACTGACTATGCCGCTAGACTACGGGTATTAGCTGCTAAGTGTAAGTTTAACTGACTACGCCGCTAGAGTACGGGTATTAGCTGCCAAGTGTAAGTTTAACTGCACTGGGCACTTATCTCTATCCGATGTACTAATCAAGCACCAATTCATCAGAGGGCTCAAAGATTCGGATATGCGCAACCAACTGTTACAAGAAAACGATGAAAAAACCTTTCCCAGTCTAGTGGAAATAGCGTATTCTCTATCATACGATGTTTTCTGACTAAAACGGACCCTATTTCTAGATCAAACTGGTAGACACATCTATTGTTATTGTATCCTGTATAGTATTTATTTTATTATTTTTAC
This sequence comes from Gerris buenoi, assembly GCA_001010745.2. Classification (NCBI taxonomy): domain Eukaryota; kingdom Metazoa; phylum Arthropoda; class Insecta; order Hemiptera; family Gerridae; genus Gerris; species Gerris buenoi. Next base: position 104,756 of record KZ651839.1, read on the forward strand.
ATTTTCATACCCTAATATTGTTTAATATTTACAAAACAGTTAAAATTTGTAAAACCTAATTGGTATTATATTATATTATTGCTATTATTAAAGTTATTTTTAAGTTTATTTTATCATTCTCCCGTATAGCTCAGATGGTAAGAGCACCTGTACGGATTAATAGGAAGTCCCGTGGTTCGATTCCCAGTGTGGGGGTGTATTTTTCTCTGTATGTCTCCCGTAGTTATTGATAATTGTAATTTGGATTATTTTTAAATATTGTATACAAATTGGTTTTTCACTCATCCCACTCAAGCTTCAGCTCATGTTCACCTATAAACTACCTCGCACAGTCAAAAATGAGTAAAAAAAAAAAAAAAAAATTAAATCATTTTGAAAAATAAATACAAATTTGGTGGAAAAAGGAAAAGTCCATGGCTAAATTAGATACATTTCTTTTAAGAGCACGTTTAATTACTTATAGGGTGGCTAAATTAAATAACAAAATAGCACAAAGTTTTACTTTATATTTACTAAAGTCTTACTATGACAAATCAAATATAATTTAGAAAAACTTCCTTAATTATTAGTTGTAGCACAGCTTAATAAGTTTGTTACACTTCAAAACTTGCCCACTCAGGGAGTTCTACAGGTTGATCCTCTCTCGTCACTGTTATTTACTCTTTTTATTTCAGACTCGGACTTCATGAGTTCTTCAAATCTAAAGCCTTCAGAGGCATTAAAACGTCAAAAAATCAAATACTCATTCTCTAAAATATAAACACTTGGCAGCTAATATATCAGACATTAAAATATTAGGAATGTCAATTGACAGGGCTCATGTCAATAGTCTAAGTGGTAAACTTTCATCGATTTTATACTTACTTAGCAAGTTTAAAAGAACCTTAGATGAAAAAACTATCAAACTGGTGCTACCTGCCCTGAGGACTAGCAAAGCCTAGCGTTGCTCAGCGGAGACGGGTGTGGGCTTTATGAGTTCATATATATTAATTTAGGTATATTTAGAGTATGATCAGTACCTGTGTTAATAAATACCTTGTAAAGGGCGCCACGTTATTTCTGCTGTCCAGTGCGGTTTGAATAGGTGAAATAACGAAACCCCATTTTATTCAGTTTAGGAAAAAGGAATGTCCAAAAAGATGTATCCAACAACTTTGGTTATTGTCCAGTTATATTAAAATAATAAAAAAGAACAAATAAACTTCTGCCAAAATATAAATGAAATAATATTAGAAATCCTTGAATTAATAATACTAAAATACTAATGAGCACCAGCAAAAAGAAAATATGGTTTTGCAAAAAAAAAGAAACAATAACAGTGATTGGCCACCAAGCACATGGTCACATATCAAACAGAAAAAAATCACTTGTTGCCTATACGAGGTCTGGCTATTAAATAACGAGACTGCGCGCTCAGAAGGCGCCCTAGAGGGGTACGGGTGGAAATGAATATAGCGTTGGATAGCTGGAAGTGTCTACTATTCCAGTACGAAAGATCGTGTTTGTCGCTGTAGTACTTTTTTTTCTATAGAGGTTAGAAACAAACGTGTTTTTTTCTCGTGCCGATAATAATGTGCGACAAAAACACGAGCAATGGGTCAATGGCAATTTATCATTAAATTTAAAAAAAAAACTTTGACTGAGTGTTTTAAGTCGTTAAAAGAGGCCTATGGTGAGAATTCTCTATCTCGTGCACGTGTTTTCGAATGGTGTAATCAGTTTTATGAAGGCGGAGAGAGCACCGAAGATGACCGACATTTAGGTCGACCTGTCTCTGTTGCAACTCTGCAAACAGTGACCATAATCAATGAAATTGTGTGTGGAGATTGTCGTATGAGCAGTCGGATGATTACTGAGACTGTCAACGCCGATAAAGAAACTGTCAGAAAAATTTTACATGACGAATTGAACATGAATAAAATCTGTGCGAAATTGGTCCAAAAAAACAAGTTGTGGATCTTGCATCAGGACAACGCACCAGCCCGTAACGTGCTGTCTGTGAAGCGTTACGTACCCGCTAGAGGCACTCCAGTGCTCGAACACGCACCGTACTCGCCTGATTTAGCACCCTGTGACTTCTTCCTGTTTTCAAAGATCAAGTCTGCCTTAAAAGGAACCCGGTTCGAGTCGATGGAAGAGGTGAAGCGAAAATCGGTGGAGCTCCTAAATGCTCTTACAAAAAGAGACTTCCAGGGTTGCTTTGACCAATGGCAAAAACAACGGAAATAGTGTGTAGCCAGGGGAGGGGAGTACTTTGAAGGGGAGCATTTGATTGTTGAATAATTTTTAAGATTAAACTCTTTTCCACTTGCAGTCTCGTTATTTAATAGCCAGACCTCGTATTCTCAAACTCTACCATCTCACTGATCACTGCCCTCCTGCTGCCCTAGCGCTTCCTATTTTCCCTTCTACCTGCAGATTCCTTCCGTCATGACCTCAACAAAACATCTCCCACTCCACATCCCTGGCCAATTCTATCGATCGATGCGTCCATCAATCGATAGCCTTGCCCACAATGTAGCGGGCAGTTCAAAATTGCACTGTTACACTGGCTTATTATGCTCATTTTAATTCAAGAATGGTATATTGTATTAGAGAATGGGGAATTTTTCTGTTACAAAAAAAGCTATTCGTAAAATAACTAGATCTAAATCTGATGCTCATTGCAAGGAGCTTTTCATTAATTCTGGCATTCTAACATTCTATTCAATTTATATTTTATCAATTTTAAACTTTGTAAAGGAAAACTATAATACTCTCTATAGTAAGGCCATAATTATGGTACTAGATGTGACGCAATTGCTTTACCTCCACATAGACTTAATAAAACTTGTCGATCCCCATTAGTACTGGGAATCAAGTGCTATAATAAATTAGACAAAGAAACTAAAAACCTGCCAATTAAAAAACATTTAAAACAATTATTTTTAGTTAAAGCGTGTACTATTCTGTTACTGAATATTTAGAGGATAGCTTTTGAATGTATCTTTTGGGGAAGGTCACTGTCTATTTTTTAAATTTAAATTTTGGTACACAGGGTTAAGGGGTACAAATGACAAAATAATTGACACCCTTCATGATGCATATCGCTGAAAAGCTCCTTAAGAGAAACATAATTGTTGTTATGTATATTTAGTACGGTAAAATGGAAAAATAATTTTTAAAAGTCAACGTACAATGTTTATGTTCTTTATACAAATCTACAGTTTTAGTCTGATCTCGATGAAAATTTGCACATTTTACCTTCAAAGCAAGGAGAAAATTTGATCATTGACCTTCAAAGCAAGGAGAAAATTTGATCATTGACCTTCAAAGCAAGGAGAAAATTTGATCATTGACCTTCAAAGCAAGGAGAAAATCATTGTCTACGTGAATAATCAAAATTTAAATTTTGATAAAAAAGTAATGAATATAATGAATAAATATGATCGAGTAATGAATTTTTGCTCCAAATTCGAATTTAATGGCGTAACTTTAAAAAGAAATGTAATGGGGGCAAAGTAATGAATACCCTTCATGATGTATATCGTCGAAAAGCTCTTTAAGAGTACTGTAATTGTTGTTATGTATAGTTTTGTCATATTTTCATTAAGGAGGGGGGTAAATTTGGGATATTTGCAAATTATCTTATCAAAGAGGAAGGGGTACAGAAATAAGTGGGAGGTATAGAATCTGAATATTCTAGCATGGTAAAATAATTTAAATGTTTTCTGATGGCATTTTATAAACTAATCAAATAAAAATAACACTCCGTAGTGAAGCACATCCAGCAAGTTCTTAATAAATGCTACAAATATAAATTAGAAAAATCACAGGGAAGTACTTGCGTCCAAGTATTTTTAGGGTTTTGTAGATGAGTAAGCATACCCGTCTTCGATTTCAAGGATCTAGGGTTCGATTCCCCAGGGGGTCACAATGTTTTTTATCAGTAATAGAAACAAGATAAATTACATTTTTCAGGAAATTTGCATCACCCCACCATAAGGTATAACCTTAAATTATTTCGAAATTTTAGGACGAGCCGTTATATAATGGTTGGGAGGGGGGAATTTTTGTGGGCATATTTTGTTTTATTTATAAGGAATGCACAATTTAAAAAAGCNGGGGGGGGGGGGGGGGTGTTTTTAGGGTATATTTTGATTTTTTTATCCATTAAGGAATGCCAAATTTAAAAAAGCATATATATATTTGTGTCCAACTCTTCAGTAGCTTTCATGTGATACCTGACTCAAAATTTAAAAAAAAATAAAAAATTGGGCGCACTTCCATTTTTCGCGCCCAAAATTGGCAATTTTTGAAAAATAAGGATGACTCCTGGAATTTTTATCACCTCACAATGAGGTATTAGCATGAATTATTTCGAAATTTTAGGACAAGCCGTTATATAGTGGTTGGGGGGGGGGGGCATTTTTTTGTATATATTTTGATTTATTTGCCCAATAAGGAATGCAAATTTAAAAAGGCATATACCTATATATATTTGTAACCTACTATTCAGCTGCTTTCATTTGATACCCAACTCAAAATTTAAAAAAAAATAAAATTTATGGCGCATTTAAAATTTTCGCGCCTAAAATTGGCAATTTTTGAAAAATTTGGGATACACTCCCGGAATTTGCATCACCTTACAATAGGGTAAAAATGTAGTAATCTATGATAAAATCATATTTTATCTTTCTGTTGTCGAAATTATTATCAAGATAAACATTTTTCGGAATAGCGATAGCTCAAATGGCAAATAAGTGTTTAAATCAGAGTTGAGAAGGTGATTTAGAGTTCATTAGCTACTCAGTTTTTTTTTTTTTAGCTAGCTTTATTATTTTTAATCATATTATGTTTTACAAGCTGATTATTAGTTTTAATTTCTTTTTCTTAGTTCTTGCATTCTCATATATGCACTTAGGGTGTGTATTAATTCCAGATTTATTTGGAGTTTAAAAGTTATTCGTACAAGCTTACATGTTCAAAAACATTATAATGAATAAATATGATCGAGTAATGAATTTTTGCTCCAAATTCGAATTTAATGGCGTAACTTTAAAAAGAAAATCTAAAATAGTCTGCTAATCAGTGTGGCACATAGCTTCCTCGCATCTTACCATGTACTTTATTGTTATATTAACGTATTATTTGTTATATTTCTTTATTGTTATATTGCTTATTTTGTAAATACTATTAATAGTTTCAGCGATCTTTAACACTTCATAGCGGTGTCGCTGTTGGTTTTACTAAAAAATTGTATTTGTAAAAATAGTCAAAGTCATTTTTTATATTCTAAAATATATAGGGGAGTAACAATCTAAAGAAGTACCGACTTTTTTACCTAATTTTTAAGTACATCCCATCTTTGGCAGGCCCGTTTTAGACGTTCACTACACCCTGGGCGCCCCCCCCCCAACCCTACTTGTATGCTTATAATATAAAATTATATTGTTAAATATTAAATCGTTTATGATAAATATTGCACTCGTACAAAAACAATTAAGTGTAATAATTTACATTTGGGGTAAAATATCCCCTTCAAGTTACCTGTAGGTGGTAAATGACAAAAACATTTAACTTTGCGAGAAAAAGTTACTCTTTATAATACTTTTTGCTTGTTTTGAAATGAANTTCAACTCTCTAGGTTAAATACCTTGGGCGCTATGATGATAACACACACACGCACATACAGACGTCATGCTGAAAACCACTCAGGAAGTCTTAAACACACCCAAAACGGATAATTCCGTTGAAATCTCGAAAAAAAATGTTTTGTGAAAACAATACTTTTCCTACTACAGGAAGTGAGGAAATGTAAAAAAGAGCACTCAAACTCTCTCATACACGAGTTCATAAAATTTTTATCAAAATAATCATAAAAATAACTTCGCCACGGCGAGAAGTTGAACCCGGCCTCTCTCTCTGTCCGCGTTTAAAGCCATTTTCTCAGAAACTAGTTTTTTCCTGGGAAAACGGCTTATATCGTTAGATTCTTATAAATGGACTACATTTTAAAATCTTTTAATCAAAATCTTCGGAACCGTTTTCGTATTTTTTTTTCAGAGCTTTTGGGAGGTAGCGCCCCCAAATTTGAAGCTTAAATTCATTTCTTGATTTCGCCTCGGGAGTGATTTTTCTAAACGTGTATGCCGAATTTTGTCAAAATCGGCCCAGTAGATTAGGCTCTACGCGCGTGCACAGAGGACAGACAGACAGACAGACATTTCTTAAAAACCGCTTTTTGGAATCAGGGGACCTCAAACGTGTAAATACATCCAAATCTCAAAATCGAACATTTAACTCACAATATTTTATCTTTATATTTGAGGAAGTAACAAATATGTCAGATTTACCCCCTCCCTACTGTCCTCAGTTTGGATTGCCTATACGTGTAAATTAAAAAAAAAATCATTTTTCGAGAAAAGTTACTTTTTATAAAAATTTATGTGCTTGGTCTAAACAAAGATTAAACGTAAATAAATTTTACGAAAAATAATCGATTAATTAATTGGTATAATTAATTTCTAAAGCTATTTCACTTTGCGATCATAATAACAGTAAACTGTTTAGATTGTCATTACGCATTATAGACCTATTCACTGATTTTATTCTGTTACTCTCCGCCGAGCAGTTGGTTACTTAGGAGTTAGGTATATGCAAGGGTTATGTATAAGGGATATTTGGTTTACTTTAAACATTTTCCCATTTACCTATATTTTTTACCCTTGCAAAGTTTAGCCGTGCCCCCCTCCCCCTTACCTTTTGAGTTGCGCCCCCAAACCTCTTGCGCCCCTGGGCACGTGCCCATCGTGCCCCTATAGTTAAATCGGCCTGATCTTTGGGTTGGAGATAAAAAAAGTTATACTACCCTTGAACAAATGAAGAGAAAATATTATTTTTATTGAAGTGAAACTTCTTTGGGGGCGGTAGAGTGAATTTTTTCATAATATTGACATCGTGTAACGAAGTTTGCGATTCGAGACTCGTCTAAGTGTAACATTTTTACAGATTAATTGTATTATATCTATTTATAGACCAGTAAATCAAAACAAACATTTATTTTTATTGGAATAAATGTGGTTGCCTTAGCGTAGCAATATTTTTTTTTTCAATTAAATTTCCCATAATCATTTCTTAATCCTGAAATCTGAAATAATAAATTCGTCAAAAAATGAAAGAGAGCAATGCATTCTAGAACTTAAGTTTAACTTCTAATGCGAGAGAGCCTCACACATATTTTCTTTAATTCGCCCGGGGCCGGGGCGGACTGCCCCCCCCCCTTCATCCAACCCTGACACACACCATAGGAAAGGGTATTATATTATATGACATGAATGAAACCGTCCTTCCATCTTGTTTATATTTTTATCTAAAGATTGTCACGAAATATAAACATTATCGCCCACCACATGTAAACACTGTAAACATTCCTAACCTGAACGGACAGTAAAGTTTTTTTTTTACAGCCCTAGGGCTGTAAAAATGCATGTTTGAGATGCGGCCGCGGCGTACAGGAAGCGCTAGTAGTTCTCTGCGTCAGCTGTTCAATTTGTCAACAATCAATATTTTTATAACTGCGGTTTGTTTTTGTTTTGGTATTTTGATCTTGATACAGATTATAGATGTAACCTTAATATGCATTTATTGTTTTGAAGAATACGGCAAAATAGAAGTAAAAAATGACTGAATCAGATGAATGTTTGCCTTCAGACATAGAAGAAATAGCAGAACAAGCATTAGGTAATGTATTACCAGTTAAATCAAAAGAAAGGTATGAAGCAGCGTATATTAAATATCAAAAGTGGTGCCAAACGAAGGGAGTTAAAAGTCTAACAAATCAAAAGGTACTTATAGCCTATTTTAGTGATTTGTTTAAAACCTACAGTGCAGCCAGTATTTGGACCTTTTATTCGATGATTCGTTTAATGCTCTCTTTAAAAAACAATGTCGATATTAGTAAATACACTTTGTTGGTTGCATTTGTAAAAAAGAATTCAGATAACTTCCAACCCAAAGAGTCAAAAGTGTTTTCTAAATGTGATGTTTCCAAATTTTTGATAGAAGCACAAGACGATAAATACCTGTTTATGAAAGCCGCTTTGATTATCGGTCTATCAGGCGCTTGTAGAAAACAAGATATGACAGATTTATTAATGGAAAATGTAAAAGACAACAATGACTATTTTAGTTTTTATTTGCCAAACACGAAAACTAAAACTCGTCGTGAGTTTGTCGTATCCAAAGGTAATATACCCGGAGTAAATCTTGTCGAAATCATTAGAAAATACGCCGACCTTCGACCCAATCATACAAACCATGATCGCTTTTTTGTGCAATACAAATATAAAAAATGTACGATTCAACCTGTTGGTAAAAACACGTTTGGCTCGCTGACAAAAAATATCGCCTCGTACTTGAAACTTGACAGCCCCCATTTGTACACTGGACACTGCCTGCGAAGATCATCAGCATCTTTATCAGCAGATTTAGGAGTTGACATCTTTACTCTAAAACACCACGGAGGCTGGAACTCGACTGCAGTAGCAGAAGGGTATGTTGAAAGTTCTATTGAAAATGATAAAAACTATAGCTGCAAAGATTTTAGGGGAACGACAACAAAACCAAACAGTGGGAAGCAATTTATTAGAAAACCCTACATGTATGGAGAACAGTACAAAAAATATTGAGTTGGTATTGGAACACACAACCTTGGCCAACAAACCTTCAATAATGTTACAGGAAAATGTAACTACTACTTTATCAGGAGTAAACTTTGAGGAACTGTTCAAACTGTGTGTGCAAAAAAAGGGTATACAGGGTGTGCAAAAAAAAAAAAAAAAAAAAAAAAAAAAAAGCACTTTTTTGAACATATATACCTCAGCTTCTGTAATAGATAGAGATATTATGTGGTTTGCAGGGTCTGAAAACTACATTCTTCTACTTTAAATTTCATATATACAGTAGAACCTCGCTTACAAGACCCTCAATTACAAGTGCATTTTTAAAATCCCCTTGAGATTGCCATTACCAGAGACGGGACGTTTATGACTTTTATTTTTCCATTTCATGACCTTTATTCTATGACTTTTATTTTTCCATTTCATGACCTTTATTCTATGACTTTTATTTTTCCATTTCATGACCTTTATTCTATGACTTTTATTTTTCCATTTCATGACCTTTATTCTATGACTTTTATTTTTCCATTTCATGACCTTTATTCTATGACTTTTATTTTTCCATTTCATGACCTTTATTCTATGACTTTTATTTTTCCATTTCATGACCTTTATTCTATGACTTTTATTTTTCCATTTCATGACCTTTATTCTATGACTTTTATTATCCTGTTTTATGATCTTTATTTTAGAAAAACGGCTGTCGTTTTATGACGTTTATTTTTACTGTGAAAATTAAGCCTTTATTAGCGATAATTTAGCGTTATTTTGGAAGGTAACAGTTCAAAAGAAAGATTTCAATATTTCATAAATACAGAATTATATTTACAATATATAATAAATAATAATAATTACATAGCAGAATGCTTCAAATTGAAAAAAGGTACTTCTTTAGATGGTTATCCCCTGATTTTTTTTTTTTTTTTTTTTTTTTTTTTTTTTTTTTTTTTTTTTTTTTTTTTTT
>KZ651839.1:194404-210230 GCA_001010745.2 Gerris buenoi
CGAAAAAGCGCCTGGAAAAGGTGGGGGGGGGGGACTAACAGAAAAGACCCCAAAAAATGTCATTTACCTCACCCCTCTTAGAATTAATTTCTCCATTTTCTTGTTATTACCTGAACTTTCCAGGAGCGTGAACAGCAGTTTTTAGTTTATTCTTGAGCGCTTCAGGTCTTGTTTCTCCGCACCAGACTTGAGCGAAGTTTAGGAAGAACAACTGGTAGCCCGTAGCGTTCAGTCCGGGCAGTGTTTCACTTTCAGTACCGTGCTCTTTAACCCACTTCTTGTATGCCTTCAAAAAACAATTAACATGGACATATTTCACCTATAAATTTCCCTCCCGCAAAAAAACAACATGAAAAATGTGACATTTAAAATATCCGTGACAAGAAGTTAGGATTTAAAAGGAGGTTGATAGGGTTTCATTTAAAGTACAATATTTTGACGATAAACAGGCTGAAGTTTCAAATAAACTACGTTTAAAATGTGACGCTCTTTAATATTGTGCCAGAATGTTATAATAATATAAGAAGTAAATTGTTTTTCACTTGTATTAATAATTGTAGTACTACATTTTGCCAATAGAAGTTCTAAATTTGATATAAAATGACATCAGAGCTCCTAGTGGATCAAATGGTAATTAATATGGATGAATGTTTCATAATACCACACTTTAAGATCCATCAACTATATCAATGAGACAAATGTAGACTGATTTTCTCCACTTCATGGAAAAACATTGAAATATCGATATTTGTTGATATAATGCTCAAATACATATCTATGATACAATGTTTCTCCCATCAAATAAAAAGAAAATACCCATTTTACTTTTCCACATACAAAGTAGGGTTTTCATTTACTTGGTTAAAAAGTAAATTAGATGTAATATGGCAACAATTTAATCGGTTACCCACCTGCTAAGGAATCCTTTGTCTAAATAACAAGACAGAATAATATTGGGACAAAGGAAAATCACACTTCTCTACGTAATTTGAAGAGAACATCATCATAAACTATTAGTGGCTAAAATTCATTTAAATGAAAGTCCGGTTTATAAAGGCCCCCATAAACGATAAAACATTTAGCTCAAACCTGATGTTGGGCAAATTTAGGCCATACTCGTAAAACATTGTGTTTGCGCAAACATTAAACAGCCCCATGCACAGTCATAATGTTCGCACAAACATGATTTTGGCCGTGCATGGGAAATAATAATGCAACCCCTATGACCACAATGAATTAATTATATGTTTATTAAATTAATTTTATGAATTTTTTCACAGATTTTTATTTTTAGTTTTTAGTTTTGATTACCCTGAAAGCTTGTTTAACTCCTCCGTTATCTGCTATGTTCTCTCCTTGAGTGTTCACACCGTCAACATTATGTCCCACCTCTTCCATTTTATACTTGCTATATTGCTCTGCAACATATTTAACAAATAAGAACAGAATTAGTGGCGGCACGTTTTGATAAAAACAAGGTTTTATTATGAAACTGTCATCCCCAATTATTTCCTCCAAGAACACTTTAAATATTGTTGGAGCTTTTTAATGCTTCTATTTTTTATATATACAGACCGATAATGCACTGTGCTCTCTCGTGGAAGTTATTAATAGATTCATCGCTCCACCAGCGATGAAGGTTCCCGTTCTTATCAAATAATCGTCCCTTGTCGTCAAAACCATGGGTTATCTCATGTCCGATAACCACTCCGATACCTCCGTAGTTCAGACTTTTAGGGAAATGACGATGGTAGAACGGCGGTTGCAATATTCCAGCTGGGAACACTGTGAAAAATAAATGTTGACTATTAAAATTTAAAATAACTTAAAGCATCGAATAAATAAATAATAAAAATAATTAATGGTTAGTTCCTGTGAAGCACAGAAATGAAATGCTGTGCCAAACGTGACCTGCCCGTTGCTTATGGCTCTGGCGCAAAACGAACATGTTAGCCTATGCTAATCTTAAACACGTTAGCCCATGCTAAATAATTGTCTGAATCATGCTTTGAACTTTTTCCATCTCCATTAAGGTATCATTTTAAAGGTATGTGGAGATAAGATTTCAAATATATATCATGTTTATAAATGGTGTCATTTTACCCCCAAAATTAGAAAAAAAGTACCCCCAAAAAAAAATGTCCCTACCCGTAATACCCCATAAGGACTGGTCCTAAATATGAGAAAAAAATATTACTCTACATATTACTTCATACACATGTCCATGTTCAATCTATTATCTTAATATTAAATAGACTTTAGACTCATTAGAGCAGTTTTTTCCCGAACGCTAGCCCACGGAACAGTATATAACAAAAAATAGCTGAGGCACACCTATCTTTATGTAGGGCTGCCGAGAGCCATCCTTGGACCCTATGTCACTATGTCTACTGGGTCCCCCCATTTATCGGAGGGTCCAGGGGCCCTCCCCAGAAAGTTTCTGAAAATTACATGTCGAGAAATCAATTTTGGGTTGGGGCTTTATGATGCTCAGTACAATTTTACCCAATTAAAACATACTCACATAATAAATAATATAGTTAAGTTACATTAGAAAAGATAAAACTATTATGTTTTAAAATATTGAACTTATGCAGCCAGTAAGTACTTATCTAGGCATTCTAGATCTTCCAGCAACTCCAATGTGCCGCAGCACACAGTTTGGGAAACCCTGCATTAGAGCCATAAAACGCTTAGTGTATTTCTTTTCATAATGAGCTTTGAAAGGTATAACTTACTAATTTGATTTTTATTTCTTGAATAGTAAGCGTTTACGACAGCCGGTGCCGTATTCCAGCCTGTCTTGTTGACGGGGGATCCAAGGTGGTTGTGCTCCACTCTAGTTAAGTGACGTAGAATACTCATCGTATTCTCAAAGTAACTCTCCGGGTTTATACACACCTAATCAAATCAAACATCCTCTCATAATACAACTAAGTACATGAAATCATTTCCAACAAGTATATCACTAATATTTGGACCGTCTCAAAAATCACAATAACTTTTTTCCTCTTGTTATTATTACTCTATATATTTAATTAATAATTGTAAGGTTTATATACAACTGATGGAGCAATGCACTAACATCATTTTTTTTTTTTTTTTTTTTTTCAAAAATAAGTTATTGTTTAAAAACTCCTAGTTTTTTTTTTGCTTTAGCACATGGGATGTTGAGTTTTTTTGTTCTTGTCTATAACTATTAATTAAAGCTTCACAATACATTTTAAAATTTTACTTAGTATCAAGCTGTATCTTATTGATCATTATCATATATTTTTTGATACTTCTAATCAAAAGAATCAAAATTAATTTTAATGTAACTAAAAATATATATATATATATATAAAAANTTGTGCAGATGGTGATTAGATCTTATCTTGCTTCCTGCAAGCAGTGGCTGCTTGTGCAGATGGTGATTAGATCTTATCTTGCTTCCTGCAAGCAGTGGCTGCTTGTGCAGATGGTGATTAGATCTTATCTTGCTTCCTGCAAGCAGTGGCTGCTTGTGCAGATGGTGATTAGATCTTATCTTGCTTCCTGCAAGCAGTGGCTGCTTGTGCAGATGGTGATTAGATCTTATCTTGCTTCCTGCAAGCAGTGGCTGCTTGTGCAGATGGTGATTAGATCTTATCTTGCTTCCTGCAAGCAGTGGCTGCTTGTGCAGATGGTGATTAGATCTTATCTTGCTTCCTGCAAGCAGTGGCTGCTTGTGCAGATGGTGATTAGATCTTATCTTGCTTCCTGCAAGCAGTGGCTGCTTGTGCAGATGGTGATTAGATCTTATCTTGCTTCCTGCAAGCAGTGGATGCTTGTGCAGATGGTGATTAGATCTTATCTTGCTTCCTGCAGGCAGCGGCTGCTTGTGTAAGTGGTGATCAGATCTTATCTTGCTTCCCGCAGGCAGTTGTTGATTTTATAAGTGGTGATTAGATCTTATCTTGCTTCTCGCAGGCAGTGGCTGCCTGTGCAGATGGTGATTATATCTTATCTTATCCTAAGGTTTCTGATTCAGTAAAGGGTGAATCCATTATCTCTTAAAGGTTTTCCTGATGATTATCAATTATCCATCTAGATAGCTTTCCATACTCTATCATCACCTGGGCACTGTATTGGGCCTGGGTAGCTCATGAAAGAGAGTTGACTACCCAAGCAATAAAATTTGAGCAACATCGGGTGTGCAAACTTCTTGGATGGATGATCACATAGATCTGGGTTCAATTCCCAGACTGGATAGCCCAGTTTGGGCTCAATGTCCACCCACCATTGCTTAAGCAAATGGAGAGCTTCTGGAAAGCATTAGCCCCGGCAGATTTTACCCAGTAAAACTAAGGTCAATGATCTTATTGAGTTTGGTTGTCTTGTATCAGTCCAGTCTTGGGTTGATACAAAGCTATCCTAGTTTTGTTCAAAGGACCATAGAGTAGTCTATGTCTTAAAGCATAAAAGTCCACTAGAATAGAATTAAAATGCTGCAATTTCCAGGGAAAACCCAGAATTTTATGATAACTTATTAATTATGACTGGATAATTAATTTAACATAATAATTATTCAGTACGGAAAGCTTTTTAGTTGAACTCAGTAGATTCACATTATTTGGTTAACGTACAGTCTACTTCAATAAATTCTAAATGTTTTTAGATCAATGAGGGAATAACACTAAAGACTCAATATTGCTCTTTTTATAAATACTAGTACAGTTATAATTAAGACTTCAAAATTTGTTGTTGGGATAGTAAAACAAGAGTAATATTAAGGCTGTCGAAGAGTTGGGTTTTCAAACACATTGAATTGACTAACAGTTCTTCAGTTTCTAATTACTTACATTCTTGTACCTTTCATTTAGTTTCTCCGTGTTCAGGATGTAGTCTGGGTACCCGATTCTCAGCAGCATTGCGTTGATCTTCTCCGACGCAAGTTTCTTAGTTATAGGATCTATCCACGTTATCATCGATAGAATCTCTTGAAACGCTTGCTGGATCTCTTTCGTCATTACCAGCGTCTAAAACAATTCATCAATTTTAAAACTTAAGTTTCTTACAAGGAGGAAAAACTGATAAAGAATACAACTAAAATCCTGGGATTGAACACAGATTGATGTACGAGGTCTGATCAAAAAATATCTGGAGTGTTTAAATTAAGTGCAAATGGTCAGAAAGCAGTGCCGTTGTTTTTACTGTTTTGCTCAAATATACCCAAAAGTAAGCAACTTTACAAAAAGGCGATAACCTTTTTATACGTAAACCTATAGCTGTTTAGTAAAACAGGTTTTATAAATTCGGCGATTTTGAGAAATGAACAAAAGGAAAAAGCAGAGAGCTTATGTGAAATTTTGTTCGAGGTGGGAAAAACATTCACGGAAACTTTTCAAATGTTGAGAGGCTTTTGGGGGATGAATGTTTCAGTGGTTCGTTAGTAGTATGGGAGGTCTAAAGAAAGTCGGAAATCATGTGAAACATTTAATGGATTAAGAAATCTTTATCCCTATATAGCGGTGTCGCTGTTGGTTTCAATTTAAAAAAAAATGTTTGCCTCATTCAAATACATGAAACTAGAGTTTTTTCCCGCCTTATAATTCCAATTTTAAATTTGAAGTTCACTTTATATGAGCTTTGCAGGCAAACACTTAGACAGATAACACCATCCAACAAACATAGTCTGAGAATTTATAAAAAATAGAGATCATTAGTTATAAATATAGATTAATGAATTGAATCTAAACACTTACATCGTTTTTACTAGTTTCGTCAAAGTATTTTGAAACGAACATGGCTCCGACAGCCATGCCCATATTACTGTTGACCTGAGTCACACAGGATTTCCATCTGGGTGGAGACTTCTCTCGTCCGAACAAAGCAAAATAGAATTTTTGCTTTGCATCTTGAAAACGATCGTCCAAATTGTTCACTCTGTGCCGTACAAACCTCCACAGTAGATAGTTACAAATAACTCTGAAAATAAAAACAAAATGGATTCAATTTATAGGTTTAATCAATAAAGTTCAGGACGACTTAGAATTAAGAGATTTAATATGACCGAACATTGACTGAGCTGTTAACACAGTTAAAATTGATGTTTCCACAGAGCCGTTCAATCAGATTACTTAAAAATTCAACTTCCCTGCTATCGGCAATTGCAATGAGCAATTTCATTGATATGTTTTAATTTCATTGATTCAGTCATGTTTCAATTTTAATTATGAACGAAGATGTTTGAGTTGTCTTGGAATTATTAGTTACATTAATTATATTTTCTTTTTGCTATAATCAAGAGTATATAAAAGTTTACTGCTTATTTACTAATTAATTGACTACTTGACTATGTGGCATAATCACATCACATTTACCGGTCTCACTAATGATTACCATTGTACAGAGGTATGATGTGCGAGGATGGCTGTAACTCTACCATAGGGCCTACTTGCAAAGTTTAAGCAAATTGTTTGTAAGCAGCTTACTACTGCTATGACATTCCAGCCAGTTATAAGAAACTACTTACCATAGAAACGACTTTTAGCTTATTTTGTTTCTAAAATATAATTTTATTTACATGTGCCTTTTTATTAAACACAAAGATATCGTAAAGAGTGTTTTTACCTTGGTTCCGTTTTTGCTAGTAAAGGCACTAAATCTTCAACATATCTCAAAGCGAAGATGACTAAATTCTCAGTGACGTTACAATGCCTGTCTAGTACAACAGATAGATAGCGCTGCCAGTCTATTTGCGGGATGTAAGCCTTTAACTCCCCGACAGTCATTCTCTGGTAGAGTTCACTCACATTACGGCGTTCATCTGGTCCTGAAGTTATCTAAAAATCCAACCACTTTAGATGAATTAAGTAAACTGATTTTTATCCTATTAATTGACACTCTTTTAGCTTGGCCCTTATACTTATGGGGGGTACTCAACTAAAGTCTTGCCTCATGTCACCTATTTCACTTTGGTACCCCCAGTAAGGGGTGTACAAAACTGAAAGAGTTAAATCAATAACTTTTTATTAATATTGCTAATATACCAAAGCTTATAAAAATTGATAATCTATTTATTAGAATTTTACAATTTAAATGTTTATGCATATTGTCCCCACCTCAAGCAAACTTGCAAAACTGTGCTAGTAAATCTTTCAGGAGAACCAAAAAACAAAATAGGATTTTTTTTAGTAGTCTAACGGTTAGAGGTTGTAAAAGTGTAATGCAATTGTAAATAAGAGGTGTAAAAACATAAAATCAACTTTAAATAACAAAGAAAGTAGGACACAGCGGAAAGTATGTACTGTACAGATACGATACACAGGGCTAACTGGTTTGATAGATTTTGAAAATACATAGAAGTATCAAGATTTTTAAGATCTAAGTAAATAGAAGTATAGTGTAATAGGCAGAGCATGTTCCAGGATCATGGCCCGCCCCATTTACTGCCATAAACATGTTAATTGTTCATGATACCTTAGCCAAGATTTCCACAACGTTCTGCTGATTTGATCGTATGAAAATACACATAGAATTACTTTTAATAGTTTATATCTCAATGTGTGTTTATATGATCAATAAATGGCTTGTTTATTCATTTATTTACCTTTGCCAATTCTGTTTCAAATTCGATGATTTTGTCCACTTCATGCTTGGCTCTGTTCTGATCGCTGCCGAGGAGTAGTATGATGGTCATCATGTAGGATCGGTACGCCTCCAGGTATTGTACATTTGATGGGTGCAAGTAATAATCCTTCGTTGGCAGTCCAAGACTCGGCTGATCAAACTATCGAAAAATTTAAAAATTACTTATAAATTGAGTGAAAACTACTGAATACAGTTGAATATCTACAGTACAATCCCGATGCATCGTATCTTCAAGGGGTCAAAAGAAAAATATGATATAATGAGTAGTTCACAAAATCGGGATTATGAAATATTGATGGTAAAAAAGAAAAATACATGTAATAATAAAGACTTAATTATTAAGTCTTATATTTATCCGAGTAAAACTGAAGGAGGTCAACAAATCAAATCTTGGAAAAGAGTCCCCTCCTTTCATACAAGTTTAACCAGGATTTTTTTTTTTTTTTTTTTTTTCTTAGGGGTTTTAGTCCCGTTCGACTGCTTAGGCCATTACAGGACAGGGGTTATCCGACCACTTTACTCATCTACTCGATGAGATCATTAGTGTGAAACATGTCTCACCCCTCCGGGATTCGAACTCACGTTGGGGTTTAGACCTTGGTTTCAGAGCCGAGGACGCTATTCTCTCGGCTACGCCGGCCCCCCAGGATTATTTAAATTATTTAACCAGGATTATTCCCAGAATTATATGAGTTATTCCTTCATCTAGGCCCTACGCTGTCCAGGAATTGTATTTGAACACAATCACAAATCACACTCTCCCCCTGAGTCTTTGGGTAATGCCGAACGACACACAAGAGTTCTAATTTATTCCTCGAAAAATGTTCCCTCCAATAGGTTCCTTTGCAATTTGGAATTAATTAATAAAAACCATTTAATTAATCACTTCCTCTAAAAGTAGTGAAGTCTGAACTGTTTTTAATATTTTTTTTTCTGAGTAGAGTAAAACAATAGATAGTGAAGAATCAAAATCTGGGAAATAGTCCCCTCCATTCATACGTTTTATTGGGATTATTCTCAGAATTATACGAGTTACAAGACGTTTTTGTTCACCACCAAAGGGAAAAAATTACGTTATACCGAGGGGACCAAAATGCATCAGTTTTATACGAATTATACAGTGACTAACAACTCATACTATGGCCCATTTGCAAATGAATAGTGAATACGATACAAATTCTATGAAGTTTTCTAATAAAATAAAAAAATTCTACCTGTATAATATATTCATCGGAGTTCTTGATATCGGGGCCAACCCATTCCGAGATGAGGACATCATTGTTATAAAGCCTCAACTGAGCCATCAGCCAAATCCAGTCAAACTCCGAAGGATCCCACTTCTCTAGAAGAACTGGCCATCCTCCCAACTTGTCCAGCAGATCTAGAAGTGGTCTCGCACCTCGCTCTTCCAGCACCTCTAAAACACCATAATATTGCTCACAAAACTATCTCCTCAATTTGGTTCAGGTAGGAAGTTCTCCACTAACAAAATGCTTTTTATTTTTTGTGACCTGTCATTAGTCGATTTGTAGTCCTGGAGATAGCGTGCAGAAAAGTGTCAGAGTATCATCAAGATAGAATTTTGTGTATAAGTTCATCTTTTGCTGCCTATTAAGAATATGTGGTTGGCTTTCTTATTTGTCATAAGAAAGGAACATTCATGGAATGTTTCTAATACCCCATAGAGCCAAGAGATATCTCTAGATATACTTTCTCTAAATATATACCGTGCCTTCAAACCAGGGCCGGCACAAGAGGTTTTGGCGCACTAGGCAAAACTATTATAAGGCCCCCTATCATTTTAAACCAACCCCGATCAGTCGATTCAGCCACTCACTTGAAGGAAAAATAGGGACAAGACAAAAAAAAAAAAAAAAAAAAAAAAAAACATAATTTATTATCTAATCACTGCTACAATGTAAATAACTAGCTAACTCCTGTTATGTAAAATAGTTGCTAGTCATACTAATCTCTCTTCTGACATACATGGCCTCTTCTGTCATGTGGGAGGTCCGGGTCGCCCCCAGAAAATTAGGTTCAAAATGGAGAATTTTGGGCCTTCTTCAGAGCTTTTTCAGCTAAAAAAAAAGCAATCACCTAAAAATTTGATTAAAAATTGTTTTTGCCAAATTTCAAAACATTTATTAAATTGGTCCCCCCCCCCACATGGATCTGCCCCTGAGATCTCTCCTAATTTAAGTTATTCATCTATCTTTCTTTGAAAAATAAAAACATTGACTTCTTGGTGGGCATTTATTTTACGGGGCCTCTCAGGCCCTAGCCCCCTAGGTGGCCATGGCGGCCCTGCTTCGATCAAGGAAAGAAATTTATGCCCATAGGGCTTAGAGGAAACAAAAAGATATCTCTTATAGGTTTTATCATATTATCCAGTTTTAATCCACAATAGTTCATCATTAATTTTATACAGGGTCCGGCACTGAAACGGGAATATTTAAAAAAACTCTCAATGTCTTAATTATTAATATTTATTGAACTTTTTTACACAAATTTAATCTAAATTAGTGGAAATTAATGAGGATATATGAAAATATTAATTTTTTGAAAACTATATTTGTAATATGGCGTCCTTTGTTGAATGGCGTTATTCCTTGGCCTGCCTGTTCACCAGACTTGACGGCTTATTGAGGTTATTTAAAGCTAAAGGTTTTTGAATCAAACCCACCCAGAACTAGGGACGAACTGAAGGAGCGAATCCAACAGGAGATTAACAACATGCCATTGGATATGCTACGCAGAGTCATGGGATCCTTCACCGAAAGACTTCAAGAATGTGTTCGAAACAAAGGACGCCATTTTACAAATATAGTTTTTAAAAAATGAACAGTTTCATATATCCTCAAATCCTCATTAATTTCCACTAATTTAAATTGAATTTGTGTAAAAAAGTTCAATAAATATTAATAATTAAGACTTTGAGAGTTTTTTTAAATATTCCCGTTTCACTGCCGGACCCTGTATTTAGCGGCAAATCTTTCAAATACGATTGTCACCTTTCTTTAAAAATAAAACTAAGTACATACTGTCATTAATGCAAGATTTGTAAAGATTCTTGGTTTTGATGTAAGCTTCGGAGTCGTCCGGGTTCTCCTGTTCTAGAAGTTCCCTGATGATAGAGTCGAGGGATTCTCTGAGAACTTCGAAAGTGTCGAACGCCGCCTTGTCTTTCGGTATCGGGTTGTAATTTGCCCAGTTACCGCAGGCGTACTGGTAGAAATCAACGCACGGGTCCACTTGCGTGTCCATGTATTGTTTCATCAATCTACCTGCCGACACCACCAATAAATCTCTTTATGCAATTTCTTAATATTCACACACACACACGCACACGCACAGTAGACTTTCCTGTCCGACATAACTCGGCCAGAAAAGGAACAATATTCGAGTATTGTTACAAATTAGGTGATTGTAATTTTAAACAATCATCTACAGTAGAACCCCTGTCGACCGAAATGAAAGGGGTGTGAGTGATTTTGGATAACCATAATTTCAATTAATAAATAATGGATCATTTTTAAAAGCTAAAGGTGTCATAAGATATATTATACACATTAAAAGTTTAGCTGATGTAGAGAGACAATATTTATTATTCTATCTTTTAAAGAGATCTAAAAGTTTGGTTTTATGAATTTTTGTCATACCTCCATTGGCTATACCTTCAATAGAGCTAATTTTTATTTTTATTTTTGGTAAATTTTGTACATTTTCTACACAATGTTTCATTTTTACACATTCATAGAATAGAAGATGGTTCTAGGTGCTCTTTTAGGATGGAAAAACTAAAAAGAATGTGAAAAGTGTATAAAATTTACACTAAATCTAAGTTACTTGATCATTCTATGAATATTACAAATGGATATATTACAAAGTCATTGGACCCAAATGTTAGACCTTTAAATCTTTTTTAAAATTTGATTAGCCCACCATATATGGAAGAGTGTATCGGATTATCTTTCATACAAATTTTATTCTGAGCTAGACCATCCTCCAAGAAAACCGCCACCACACCAGGCAATGTTGGGCACACTACCTAAACCCTGAACAAGAATCTAGTGTTGATATTTTGTGTTATTTTGATTCATATTTAAGGAGAGGTGTTATTTAGATAATAAAAAAATATGTGTGAGGCTCTCATGCATTAGAAGTGAAACTTAAGTTCTAGAATGCATTGCTCCCTCATTTTTTGACAAATTTATTATTTCAAGATATAAGAAATGGTTATGGAAAATTTAATTGAAAAAAAATATATATATATATTGCTACGGTAAGGCAACCACATTTATTCCAATAAAAATGAATGTTTGTTTTAATTTGCAGGTCTTTAAATAGATATAATACAATTAATCTGTAAAAATGTTACACTTGGACGAGACTCGAATCGCAAACTTCGTTACACGATGTCACAAAATGAAAAAATTCACTCTACCGCCGCCAAAGAAGTTTCACTTCAAAAAATGTTAGCAACAGACTGTATTATCTTCCGAAATACTCGGGTTTTGCGATTTTAGACGAAGCTTAGTTTGTCTTCCTGAGTGCCATATATCTGCTTAGTCAGGGGACCTAGTCAAAGATAAAATGTATGTATTCTATTTGATCTGTACAAAGTGGTGACCTTGTGCCTTCCTGATGGTGGAAGGGTCTCCCTGTCCTTTCCAGAAGGCATGCTGAGTGGCAGGTTCGCTATCCGCCTCTATTTGCTCTACTAGAGCTTCCCTGCTGTCACCCTGAGAAGAGGGGCTGCCCTGAATGCTGCTCTTACATCTTTCATTGCAGCCAGTACATTGCTGCACATCATTCCTAAAAAGTAAAAAAAAAAGTATTATAAGTAATACAATATCAAATAGAATCCTCTCAGACACTTACATGATAAATTACCAACCTAACTACAGCAGAAATAAAATTACGTACACAACAAAACCAGGGAAATAGCAACACTGCTTGTAAAAAAAAAAAAAAAATTAATATCTGTCTTATTTATTTTGAATATTTTCCCTCTCTTTCTCTATTATCAATTTATTAAATAAGAGATATAGAAAATATTATAAATACTCATAATCAAGAAATATTCACAAAATTAATTAAAGCAAGCTTAATAAGACAGCTTAGCTAATTTTGATGACATATAACTAACAGCCTCAATCAACAAGTACCCCTTGCTTTGCCTAAACTTATGTAATTATACTTAGTAAATCTGACAGCTCAGATTGACCAACCTATATGAGGGAAAAAATAAAACCACTAGGTGGCTATCTAAAGGTTAGCTAGTGTTTTTTTTTTTTTTTTTTTTTTTTTTTTTTTTTTTTTTTTTTTTTTTTTTTTTNCTAACAGCCTCAATCAACAAGTACCCCTTGCATTGCCTAAACTTATGTAATTATACTTAGTAAATCTGACAGCTCACATTGGCAAACCTATATGAGGGAAAAAATAAAACCACTAGGTGGCTATCTTAAGGTTAGCTAGTGTTTTTTTTTTGTTTTTTTTGCCTAGTTGGCCCAACCTACTATTCGCTAAAATCTGAAGCTCTCATTGGCTCCCCTCCCTTTTTATTTCTATTTTACTGCTCACTCGGTCAGAATAACAAAGCATATTTCTTTAATTTTATATATTTAATTCTGTTTTTCATAACATATTCTAGAGAAATTATGACTCTAAAAAGATAAAGAGAAAATAATTTTGAAATTGGTTAATTTCACTGGTGGGTTACCATATGTTACCTAAGTTCTAAATTTTTTCTTTCATCAGGTTTTTCATCGTAGTCCTCTTCAGGGTTTTCTTCTCTCGTTGTATCTACCTATCAAACAAACATTTTTTATAAATTAAAACAGTACAAACAATAGTTAATTAAATCGACGAAGCTAATTCATTGTGATCATTATTGACCAAGAGAGGGTTTTGAAACATATGAGCTAACAGCAGGTGAAATATCGCACAACCATTTCGAAGGCATAGTAAGCGTTTGCAGCACTCAGGGCAAGTCCACACTGGCCACCAAGTTGGGTCTTTGTGCCCCCTCCATCTACGTAAACTGAACCAACATGAAAAAAGGTCGCAGAATTCAATTTTTGAACCCAATATAAGGACGTAGCTAAGAGGATGAACAACTAACTAAAAACCCCTAGCTACACCATCGCTTAAAGTTAGCAATGAATAATTAATATATAAAATACTTTTTTTTTTGTTTCTGTGTTCTTCACCTTAATTATTTCCATGTGCAAAATTTGGGAAAGATTGAATAATGGGAAGTGGTTCAAAATTGGGGTAACGGAAAAGTGCGATGAAACTTACAAAGCAAAGTAATATAAGACCAGTAAAAAAAAGTGTACTAAATATAGTAAATAAAATTGAAATTCTTCAGAATAAGTGTTTACGATATCTTGAATATAAAATTTCTTGTATTGTCTATCCATTATAATAGTTCTGTATCTTTGCTAAACGAAAAATATACGTTATCTACATTAGAAGACCGAAGAAGTTTCCATGATTTATGTTTTTTGTATAAACTTGTCAAAGTTTGTCACAATGCTCACTACTCGGATGTCCAGTTGATTTCTATGTGAGACCTATAAACCACAAGCACAACAGGCTTTTCTTTACTGCCAAAACTAGAACTACACGTCACGAATTTTGTCCTACTAATATAATGATGAAACTCTACAATTTATATTTCTTCTCTTAAGTTGATCTATTTTCATGTAAATAGAAAGTTTTAAATTATTAACCAGTTTTTAATTTTTTTGGTAGTTTTCTTACTACCGAAAGATTAAATTTTAAATAATTCAAATTACAATTATCAATAACTACGGGAGACATACAGAGAAAAATAGACCCCCGCACCGGGACTGTAATTTAAATTATTAACTCCCCGACAGTCATTCTCTGGTAGAGTTCACACACATTACGGCGTTCATCTGGTCCTGAAGTTATCTAAAAATCCAACCACTTTAGATGAATTAAGTAAACTGATTTTTATCCTATTAATTGACACTCTTTTAGCTTGGCCCTTATACTTATGGGGGGTACTCAACTAAAGTCTTGCCTCATGTCACCTATTTCACTTTGGTACCCCCAGTAAGGGGTGTACAAAACTGAAAGAGTTAAATCAATAACTTTTTATTAATATTGCTAATATACCAAAGCTTATAAAAATTGATAATCTATTTATTAGAATTTTACAATTTAAATGTTTATGCATATTGTCCCCACCTCAAGCAAACTTGCAAAACTGTGCTAGTAAATCTTTCAGGAGAACCAAAAAACAAAATAGGATTTTTTTTAGTAGTCTAACGGTTAGAGGTTGTAAAAGTGTAATGCAATTGTAAATAAGAGGTGTAAAAACATAAAATCAACTTTAAATAACAAAGAAAGTAGGACACAGCGGAAAGTATGTACTGTACAGATACGATACACAGGGCTAACTGGTTTGATAGATTTTGAAAATACATAGAAGTATCAAGATTTTTAAGATCTAAGTAAATAGAAGTATAGTGTAATAGGCAGAGCATGTTCCAGGATCATGGCCCGCCCCATTTACTGCCATAAACATGTTAATTGTTCATGATACCTTAGCTAAGATTTCCACAACGTTCTGCTGATTTGATCGTATGAAAATACACATAGAATTACTTTTAATAGTTTATATCTCAATGTGTGTTTATATGATCAATAAATGGCTTGTTTATTCATTTATTTACCTTTGCCAATTCTGTTTCAAATTCGATGATTTTGTCCACTTCATGCTTGGCTCTGTTCTGATCGCTGCCGAGGAGTAGTATGATGGTCATCATGTAGGATCGGTACGCCTCCAGGTATTGTACATTTGATGGGTGCAAGTAATAATCCTTCGTTGGCAGTCCAAGACTCGGCTGATCAAACTATCGAAAAATTTAAAAATTACTTATAAATTGAGTGAAAACTACTGAATACAGTTGAATATCTACAGTACAATCCCGATGCATCGTATCTTCAAGGGGTCAAAAGAAAAATATGATATAATGAGTAGTTCACAAAATCGGGATTATGAAATATTGATGGTAAAAAAGAAAAATACATGTAATAATAAAGACTTAATTATTAAGTCTTATATTTATCCGAGTAAAACTGAAGGAGGTCAACAAATCAAATCTTGGAAAAGAGTCCCCTCCTTTCATACAAGTTTAACCAGGATTTTTTTTTTTTTTTTTTTTTTGTTCTTTCT
>KZ651839.1:237358-249919 GCA_001010745.2 Gerris buenoi
TGACACCCCCGTTTCACGGGTATTTTCCATTCCTACATCTTTTGTATATATATCTTCGTCCACCTCCCCCTTTCCAACTTCATTCTCTCATGTAGACTCGATGAGTGTGTTGAGTGCTACGAGAGACTTCGACTCTGCTGATGATGGCGTTTAGCCGAAACCGGTCCAGTGATCTCCAGATCAAGCAAGTATCGACGGTAGGGATATCCTCATTCGATATATATATATATATATATATTATTTTTTGTTTATATATATTTTTTGGTTAATTCTTAGTTCACAAGAGCTTAACTTACGTACGAAGTTTTCGTAGCAGTGTGTTTTCTTCAAGTGATGTAGAATTTTAATTCACAGAAAATAAAATAAAAATTTGAACTTCTAGTTGAAAAACTTAAAAAAAATAATGATTTCTATATAAAAAAAAACATTAAAACTTAAGTTGTAAGTGTTTAATTAAGGATTTTTGTAGAGACGAAGTGGTTACTTGTGCGGTAAACTTTGGACTCCCGTATACATATTTTTAAATTAATTTTTTACTTTGTAAGATATTAAAAAGAATTGGTTTGTAAAATATATGTTTCTAAATTAAAAAAATGTATATGGAGTATATTTTATGACACCTTTAGCTTTAAAAATGACCCATTATTTATTAACCGAAATTTTGGTTATCCGAAATCAGTCCCGCCCCTTTTATTTCGGTTAACAGAGGTTCTACTGTATAGAAAAGAAACCAATGGGTATTTATTTATTAATATGTATTTATTAATATTTATTTATTAATATCATATTCAACTTTAGCTAGTATCTGCTGGGTCCATCATACTTTTCAGATGAACTGGTTTTCCTTAGAAAAGGCTTGTAGTCATTTTCGATTTTGTCTTGGAATTCTGAGCATGTGATAATAGAATTTGCTTTAATATTAAGACGCTCTTTTACAACTGACAGAGATAATCTTTCACTTTTAGACGTCTAAATAGACCCCATCATTGAAAAAATACGTTTAGTGGGAGCCTATAAGTACCAGGCAGACACATGGTAAATTCTACTAGTTTAAATATATAAAGAAAGAGACGTTTCTTCTAGAAAATGCTTCAAATATTTATTTCCATTTCTCATGAGTTTTGGGGGTTCTTCTTTAGGTAGGGAAAAATTTACCTTTCAGATTTTTCTTAAAATCCGGACATTTCTCAAATCCGGATGCAAAACCGGACAGATGTTTCAAATCCGGACGCAAAACCGGACAGATGTTTCAAATCCGGACGCAAAACCGGACAGATGTTTCAAATCTGGACAGATGTTTCAAATCCGGACAGTCCAGACAAAATCCGGACGTATAGTAACCCTACTAATGTGTGACCTGGAAGGTGAAAATAAATTTAACTTTTTCATGACAATAAGTTATAAAGCAAAAGAATTCTTACTTGAGAAACCACAGCTGAATCTCATGATCACTGCCACGTCTCAAGCACCACCGAGACAAGAACAACCGAAACAGAAATAAACCTTTACAAGTCTCAAGCACCACCGAGACAGAACAACCGAAACAGAAATAAACCTTTACAAGTCTCAAGCACCACCAAGACAAAAACAACCGAAACAGAAATAAACCTTTACAAGTCTCAAGCAAGACAAAAACAACCGAAACAGAAATAAACCTTTACAAGTCTCAAGCACCACCGAGACAGAACAACCGAAACAGAAATAAACCTTCACAAGTCTCAAGCACCACCGAGACAGAACAACCGAAACAGAAATAAACCTTCACAAGTCTCAAGCACCACCGAGACAAAACAACCGAAACAGAAATAAACCTTTACAAGTCTCAATGAAATCTTACCGTCTTCATCCCGTACTGAGTAAAGCCCGTCAATATTATGCCTTTGGTAAAATTCATATTTCTGTCAAATAGATAATAATAATACAAAATGCATTGTTTTGAATGAGACTTCAGTGGAACTTACTCATGCTAAATAAAACAGACTGCCAATCAGTGTGGCACATAGCTTCCTCACATCCTATCACACACTTTATTGATTTTATACTTTTACAAGCCGTTATTATTATTATTATTTATTTTATCTACGACTTGCACTGTAAGTAGACTTTACATTGCTAATAACAGGGAGGGAAGTGTTACTTCCCTCCCTTGGGAGTAAAAAAAACAGTCATACCAACTTAAAAGGTATTTTTTAGGTAAATTTTAAGTATTATGTTGTTTTTTTTAGCTGTTTTGGAAATAACTAGCATTGGAAATTCTCAGAATATGCAGGCCGATTCTGAAACTTTTTTTTATATATACCCACTGTGATCTTGTCCATCAAACTATGAAACACCTCTATATATCAAAGTGTTGTTGTATAATGTAGTGAATCGGTAATGTGATGCCAGCACTGTAAGTGGCCAAATACCAAACTATGGATTGACATCGTCCTTTATAGTGGCCTTTTTGTAGTTATTTCAGTCAGAAAACAAAAAAAGTAAATGATAACAATAATAATGGCGTCACTTTGTTTTGGTTTTTAGCTTTTGGAATATAAACACATAACCTGACGAATTATATCAACAACAATTTTGAGTGGATATATGTCAAACCTTATAAATCACTTTCTTCTTATATAACAACAGACAAAGTTATAGATTCACGTTGACAGCTTGAGCGAGCATTTTCATAACAACAATTTGATATACGAGGTCCGATCAAAAAGTATCGAGACTGATTTTTTATAAAATAAAATTTATTTAAAAGAGAAATAACAGTTTAATCTCCCTCAAAGTAGGAGCCTTCTGAGTCAACACAGTGCTTCCAGTGGTCCTGCCACTCAGAGAAACATCCCTGGAAAGCTTCTTTCGGTATTAGCTTTAGTTGGTCAGTCGCATTTTGTTATGGTTTCTACATCTCGAAATCGTTGCCCTTCGATGTGCTTTTTTTCCTTATGAAATAGAAAAAAGTCACACGGAGCGATGTCTAGTGAGTAAGAAGGTCGTGGCACATTAGGAATTGAGTTTTTGGCCAAAAATTGCTGAATATGTGATGAATGTGCAGAAGCATTGTCGTGGTGCAGCTTCCAACTCCCTGGGTCACGAAATTCGGTTCTTTCACGTCAAATGGCATCGCCTAAACGGCAAAGGACATCAAAGTATTACTCTTTAGTAATGGTTTGTCCCTTGGGAGCGTAATCATGATGGACAATTTCATCACAGTCGAAAAAAGTGTTAGCGTCACTTGTCAAAGGACGTCCTCCATGCTCATCACTCTTAACACTTGTCCTGCCTTCTTTTAACCGTTTTAACCAATCAAACACTCTTGCACGTGACATGGTATCATCTCCTCAGGCTAAAGAAAGCATTTCATAAGTCTCTGTAGCGGTGTGCCCAAGCTTCTGGCAAAACTTGATACAAACACGTTCAAGATCTTCACACATACCAAAATACAACAAGAGGCAAAATACACTTTCACTTAATCACTCACAGAAACCAACTGAGACAATTTGAAGCAGTGAGATTTGGCGTGCGGCTTTACAGTAGTACTAGGTATATGTCCACAAAGTCTTATCTTCCCCCTCCAGTCCGTAGTAATAAAATCAGTCTCGATACTTTTTGATCAGACCTCGTATAACCACATGAAAAGGGAGGTTTCAAACTTACAGAATCGAACCCCTGTTCTACTTGTGAACAATTATCATAATATCATACGATAAATCATACAAACAAATGTTAAGAAGCAAATTCACCAATAATAAATGAAAACAACTTGCCAGAGATAACGAAGCTTTCAAAAGCGACACAAGATTAACTGTTCTAACTAGAAAACTTTCCAACGCCAAAAATTGTTTTATTATTGTTAATTTGAAGCCTTCCTAGATTTTTCTAAGCAGCCTGACTCTTTAGTGAAATTTAGTTTTAAACAAAGAGTTCTGAATTAATCTTCTTTTATTTGGTCATAAAAGTCCATGTCGGTCTGTCAACATATTGAGATTCTGTTTACCTCTTATTTGGCTCTTTTTAATTGAAAGCCGGTTGATCCCTGATTTAGTAGATCAGGGTAGTGCACTAATACAGTGGTGTAGTTAAGAAGTGACAGCTGTGACTTGGCACAGCCACCAGGGAGTCCTACAATTACTACCTTTTTTTTTCGCTCATCGGGTCGAAAAAATATCAATGTTAGATTGGATTACATCAATGAGGGATGGAGCTCGAGTACTGACTTTAACCCTGGGTGAAGAAGAAACCTAGCAACACCTCTACCCAACGGCAAAATGACTATGGCTGAGAATCATTGTAATTTTAATCTAGCACTAGTCATTTCAATTTTGCAATGTAAAACTCTAATCTACCACATAATAAATTAAAATGTAAGCAAGTACTTGTATAAATCCAATAGAAATAAGTAGGTTAGCTACAGTACATATTATGAAAGAAGCGTCGTGTTGACAGAGCGGGAAAGTTTGACACATTGTGGGGAGAGCCAATAAGAGCTCGAGATTTTGGCGGGCAATAGGTTGAGCCAACTGGGTAAAAATAAAAATCTCTAGTGGAGGGGTGCAGCCTTCAGGATAACTGTTTAAAACAGACCTAGTGGCTTTATTTTTACCCTAACATAGGTTGGCCAATCTGAGTGTCATCTGATTTCCCACGCTGTCAACACGACACCTCTTTCGTAATATGTACTGTAAGGTAGGAAGAATAAATAAGGCGTATTACTTTAGTACACTACTGCTAACTCAACTTATGATAACTATGCTGTAAAGCTTAAAGGGTAGCTCAGAGAAATAATAAGAAACGTGATCGATAAAAAAAAGGAGAAATATCTTATATCTACTGTAAATATAGTTACAAAAATCTAACTCCTGTTTAACCTACTTGTTTCATTTTGTCATTTGCTTTTCAGTTTTAGCTAAGTTTAAGCGATTTTTTAAAGAAGTGATGAATGTATTAATTGAAGGAGGTTCGACACAGTTCAAGTGTAATGAAAGGGAATGTAAGCGAGATTCTGTCAAATGAAAAACAGTAAGAAAGGTTTTGTTAACGTAATAAATTTAACAAAGTGTTAGCTAAAACTTTCTCACTGTGTTTTATTAAAAAGAATCTTGTTAACATCCCTGTCACTTCACCAAACCTTACACCTTTACCTTTCCAAGAGGAAAAGGATTTAGATTAATGTGGTAAAGGTTTGCAATAAAAAACTTTCTCTCTCTGTATTTATATTAAGTCTACGAGAAAGTACAAAGAAATATTGAGGAGAGATGACACAGATGAGTAGAAATGCACTGAGGTAAGAATAAAGTTATGAAATTGAGGGAAACATTGCACTAAGTCTCAACTGTGACGATTAAGATTACGATGATGCGAGAGATCAAGTGTTTATCTTTGGAAATACTTAGGTAACTAATTCGCCGTGAAATACGCTACCCGACTTTCACTAACAATTATCGGGGCTAGGTTACAAGTACGGTCTTCTACTTTTGCCTTTAAATACTAATGTCAAGATTAAAAATCTACTAAATAAAAGATGGACGTGATAGTGGCGCTACGTGAAAGCGGTTAGATTACCTTACAAACTGCACAGGAAAAGACGAGAGCTTTTTGTGCGGCTTTTCTCTGGTCGTTGGCGTTGTGTCCCTGTTGTTTTTTCATCTTGGCTTGTTTATCGGCGTTCTTAGTCTGAGACTGGATCTTCTGATGCCCTCGAGCCATCTCTGCGAGCAGAAAAACAACATTATAACATGGGAAAACACACTTGCAAACTCCTCGTTTCGGAGATAAAGAAAAGAGAGTAGGTCGAACACTCTCCCCGACAAGGGTCGAAACTCGTACGAGAAACAGACGTTTCTCTCACTGATTCTATACGTGTCAGACGAAATAACCGTTTAATCGTGAAACCGACAGATAGTTTTACCTTTTTAACTGGAATTTCAATTGTGCGATGCCAAAATTACGACGGACAAGGCGGAAAACAGCAACCGATTTTACAGGTCACGACCAGCCATACTGTTTTGGACTTGGACACATAGGATATAGATAGCCGATTTGATTATACGCATAGATTTCTCCCGTAGATAACCAGTGTAGACTTTAAGATCGAAATAAATAAATAATTTATTTAAAAATAAATATTTTATTTATTATAAATAAATATAATAAAAATTATTAGTATATTACTGTTATATTTTANCAATTTTTAGGCAATAGCACCTTCAGCGTAATACATTTTATCTATGATTGATACGTAATATAAACATTACATCTCTGTTTAGATTCGTAGAAAGTGAAAATATAATAAAAATGATTAGTATATTACTGTTATATTTTAAATCGAAAAGGTGGTTTAAAGAAAGTTTTATATAGAGAAATTACTCAAGTCTACGTTTAAAAAAAGGAACTTTATTTATAATCGTTGATAATAAAAACCCGCGAATTCTTCAAAACAAGATAGTAGTGATAACAGATGATTTCTCATTTTCAAGTAATCTTGTGTGTTTTTGCTCTGTACTTTTTAGTTGTTTATGTAATTAAAATTTATTAAAACATCGTTTATCTCAGGAAAAGCAAATGATGTTGAAAAAACTTATATGATTTTAATATTGTGTAATATTTTGAAACAAGATTACTATTTCTTATTATAGCGTAATGTTTAGGTTATAAAAAGTTAAACCTTCTCAATCCGTCTTTAATATTAATTTCGTTCGAGTTATTTTGTCTATTTAATCATGTGTACCGATACGAAATCTAATTTGGATTCTCTGGAAGATTTTATATTGAATCAGGATAAGATTGTAACTATTTTATTTATTTTTCGATTCTTTGTTTACATACACCTACTATACACACTTTTTATACGCTTTTGCTCATTTCTTGTGAAGTATGAACTGTATAAAACGTAATATGGTGTGTCATATGTAATGTTAATGTCGCCTCTTATTCTTATGTTAAAATTGATGTATAAACCATATCTATCTAGTAAATATAAATAATAGACAAATTTTAAGGTCTGTTGTAAAGAGGCCTGAAAGGTGCTCAGGAGTTAATGTCCACTGCATTATTATTATTATTGATGCATACAGGGATGAGTTTAAAGTTTTGGTAAATTCGGATTGTATGTGACCCCACTTGGATGTTAGGTGATAAATTCATGCATATTAAATTAAAAACCTTAATTTTGTGTACCCTTGAATTTTTAATAACCGCTTCGCGGTGCTCCGCTCATTTTCAGAAGAAAAACAACCCTCCTGTATATAAACCAGGTAGAGGTCCAACTCGAAAAAAGTTCTGGGTCACGTACAATCCGAATTAGCCAAAAATTTTACAATGCTTACGAGCCATTTGCTTCTGTTGTTTGCTAGTTTTTATTTCATCCAAGTACTTCATTAGGTTGACTCTTTAAGTGGACATCTGATAATAGCAGTGTGTGCAAAGTATTTGTCATTCTACATACGATAGAAATATTTACACTTTTCAGTACCCGGACCCGGTTTGTTCGAGCTATAATGCTCTAATTTAATGAATGTTTTATCTCCAAAACACAAAATTGTTTCTAATATTTTACCTCTGGAATATTATATCATTAAGTACCCTTAACCGACCTTGAATAATATTGGTTCATCATATTATAATTATTTACATTTTAGGTGACCTACAGATGGCTGAGCAAGGAGTTAAATATTCACACCAATACATCTAAACAGTAAGTGTTGAACTTTGCTCTAGATCAAGGAATTACTAAGCCCGCTTTTCTCCCTTTCGGTGTAGTGTATGACCGAAACGATTTCAATGCTTGTCTCTCCTTGTGCCTGGTTCATGCTTGCTAAAGGCACATCACAACATAATGAAGGCATTGATATTTTTACTTTAAGTCATCATGGTTTGTTATTTGCAAGGGAAACGGATGTCACTTGGACTTATTAGAATTTTAGGATACCTTGGTTCTACTTATCGAGGTTCTTCTGTATTTGTTCTTCCTTCATGGGCTTCTTTAGGCTACCTTAGTTTATCCATTCAATTTTTAAATTTTTGGTAGTTTTATTACTACGGAAAGATTAAATTTTAAATAATCCAAACCACACTCATCAACAACTACGGGAGACATACAGAGAAAAATACACCCCCGCACCGGGAATCGAACCACGGGACCTCCCACTAATCCGTACAGGTGCTCTTACCATCTGAGCTATAAGGGAGAATGATTTCTCTCTGTCGTAACTGATACATATTCCCGAATCCTAGATTTGTAGAATAAGATTGAAAGCTTGGATTCGGGAATATGTATCAGTTACGACAGAGAAATTATTCCCGTATAGCTCAGATGGTAAGAGCGCCTGTACGGATTAGTGGGAGGTCCCCTGGTTCGATTCCCGGTGCGGGGGTGTATTTTTTTCTCTGTATGTCTCCCGTAGTTGTTGATGATTGTGGTTTGGATTATTTAAAATTTATCCATTCAGTAAATACGCACTTGAACACCCACAATTTCTGATTAATTTGACTTTTTTTTAAACTTATCTTTTTTTTAAATTTAACAATTTTTGACCTGGTACTATTTAGATTAAGTCAATAGTTTTTTTAGTAGCCAAGCTTACAATAACTCAACTCCGCACATCTGGTCAATTGCAGAGTTTAAACTGGTTGTGTATACTAAGCTTATGGGTTTTGAAATACGTCTGTCAAAAAAATCTGTTAGTGATATCCTGCTAATACATTGAAAAACCCAAATGGTAAATTATTTGATTTACTACCTGATGAATTTTATGCATTTAACTGAAAATTTTATTTAATATATTTACAGGTTACTATACACATTCTCACTGAATAACACTGAGAAAAAGCTTTCGGTTACTTACCTGATCAGCGGGTATAATCAGGACGGAGATGTGAAGGTGTTTGTGGTACCCGAGTCAGGGGTGGACAAAGTGAAAAGTAGCTTGGACTCGGTGCTGTCGGAACATGTCTACAGCGTTCAGAAAGCCTCTTCGACGCTTTCGTCTTCAGATTTGTACCTGGCAGATTCCTCCGCACCTGACTCCGAGAATAAGTACGTAACATTCTTGTTTCAAGAAATAAACAAGGTACGATTAAACCATTTTTTCTTACTTCTTCGTAGATGAGAGTGGTTTAAAAAGATCTTGTTCTCAATTTTTAGGCAATAGCACCTTCAGCGTAATACATTTTATCTATGATTGATACGTAATATAAACATTACATCTCTGTTTAGATTGGTAGAAAGTGATTCTTTACACACCTGTATTAATTGCGCATGAGTGTCTCATTGTTTTGAACAATTCCTCTTTTTTTCCACTCTAGTGACGTAAAGAAGAAGAATTCCTCTTTTTTTTTCCACTCTAGTGACGTAAAGAAGAAGAATTATCAACTTTACACACGATTAGCGAGTTTGTTTACATTTAACATAACTAATTTTATGTTTATTTAATAAAAGTAACTGTTTGTATCGAGTTTTTTTGTGAAAATCAATGAGTGATTTAAGTGATTATGAAGAATATGAGGAGAATAATACGCCTTCTGAAATAATTAATTCGGCACAAAATACAACTAACGAATTGATGTCATCTTTATCAAATGAGAAATACTGAAATACGAGCTTACATACAGGAAGTTTATTATTTTTTTCTGCATTTATTATTAAAATCTAACAATCGTAGATAAAGTACGGTACGCAACTCGTGTGAAAACGGCATTTTTCATTGCTCATGTGGTTTTTACTGCCCTCGCTATCGCTTGGGTGTAAACTCCACACTCGCATGCAAAATGCTACTTTCCACACTCGACGCGTAATGTACTATTTTTAGTTATGGTTATACACCTGTAATTTGTATCCATGTCAAATATGATCAAGTATCGTATACCTCATTTACATGTGATAGTTCTCCCATGATAGAACTATCATGTTAGTCAACGCCATAGAACTTTCGCGGAGGTGTACAGTCTACATGGGGAGAGTTAACATACGTCAAAAATTGTTTTCTTGTTCTCAAAGTTGTACCTGTATCCTACATTTCTGACTTGGATATAGAAATAGAGCATTAAATATATCATAATTTTATATTATAATGCATATATGGCATACGGAATATTCATATTGTCGAAAACAACAAAATCTGATATAAAATATAAAGCAAGCTATCATATTTAATGGCTTTTAGATCTATTATCACAAAATGTAAAAGTATAAATAAACAACAAGCCAATCAGCATCTAGTATGTAGTATGGTAGTTCTTAAATCTGCCATGAGAGTACTCTGACTGCTGTGATAGAACACACTCAACTATCTCGTCAGATGAGATAGTGTGATGGCTGATTGTTCTATAATGATAGGAACTATCACACAGTGATAGTTAATGTGATAGTTGCTATAATGACAGCAACTATCTTGTTAACCATCACAATATAAACGGGGCTTTAAGGCATGCTTAGGCGATTTCATTTTATTTTTTCAATGTGTTTGAATCATGACAAATTAATGAAATTAAAACATGTAAACTCTAATGATTTTTTTTTTAATTTCATGGTATCCTCCATTTGTATTTAAATGACAGTCTATATCCACTTATCTATGAACAAAATAATGTCGTTATCAATTGATGTGTTTCTTTAGGAGCTCGATAAGTTTAAGAAAAGTTGAAGAGAGAGAGTTCAAGATTATTGTTCCAGAAAAACCTTCTGCTACGACGAAACAGCCCCAACCTTCCACTTCTAAACCACTGCAGAAAGTAAATCAAATCTTCTTTATATTCAGAATATTCTTTATATTTGGGGGTTCAAACCTACCGGGGGGTCTGGGGGCCCTCCCCCGGTAAAATTTTGCATACCAAACTTTCAAATTGCCACTTTTAGGCCCTTTTATTGAACAACAGTTAGGCTTTTTGGAACATCACTGAAAAGCTTGTAATGGGATAAAATCGGGTTATAAATTTGATGATAAATCGTTGGAATATGATATTTATAATATTGTTTCCCTTATAACGTTTTTCCCACATGAAAAAGTATAGTTTTCCTTTTTTTTTTATAATATATGTTAGGAATACATGAATTGAAACAACTGTCTTTCTGTGAAAATTAGACTTCATTCTTGTTAATTAGATTTTAATTTCATTTGAACAAACAATAAATAATTACAAAAATTATGTACCTACCTACAGGAAGTATGAACATATATATTTTTATTTTTAGGATGATTTAAAACCAAACTCGCTTCAGAATATAACAGCGGTGTCACTGCTTAGCTAATTCCTATACTGTGTGTGCTGTGATGTAGAGGTGACGTGAAACAGTGTCCAAGGGCCCAAGGTTGCTCCACCCTCGGCTAAGTTCGGCTTCCTTCGGGTGGCATCGGAAGTTGAACTGCATCGAGTTTGCAGTTCCAAGCGATGTTATATTGGCTTGGCCCCCTCCCCCGTCCTTTACCGCCTCGCTAGGCTAAAGGGGATCATACATTGAGTCAGTTCAACTGAATCATTATTTTAAACTGGCCACTGTTATTGATGCTTCTTGAGCCGCGCATTGGAACTCTCTGCTGCGTTTTCACTCTATTTTATTAGATATATGAAACCAAGAACTAAATATTAATATACATTAAAATATTGTGTTATTTGGGGGTTCACTGAACCAGTGAACCTAAGCACGAGCCGCCACTGCTTAGGTGTACAGGGTTTTTGTGTACATTTTTTTAGGGTTAAAAAATGTTTAAAAAAAAATTCTGAGGGAAGTCTCTCTTTGATAGTCAGCAGGGGAGATTCAAGTAATTATAATTTTTCTCAATTATTTGTGGTGTGGCGATTTTTATGTAAAGAATATTTTTATAACAACTTTTTTATGGATTGTCTCATATAACTGAAGAATAAAAAATAAGCCTGAAGAAGTCCAAGGTGGAAGTAAAAAAAAAAATTTGTTAATTTTTTAACCCTGAAAAATTATACACAAAAACCCTATTGGCCCCAAAAAACATAGAAACTACAGACGGACCTCCTTACAACAAACTTCTATACAACAAAAATCTCTATACAAGAATTTTTTTTATGCCCCATGATTTCTCTACTTAAAGTGTTCCTTTAGTAAACGATATTCTACATATCGAAATTTCCAAACAAAACCATTTTTTTTTCTGGAACCATCAATTTCGTTTTAAGGAGGTCCGACTATAGTGTTTTATTAAAAAAAAAAATAAATAAATAAAAAATGAAATAATAGGTTTGTTCTAACCACACTTCAAACTGGTTTGGATCTGTCCCAACGCATGCCCATCGGACCACATTTGAACGTTTTTTACTAATGCGCATGCGTCGTACAGTTTGAAACTAGTTTGAGGTGTTGTTGGAGCAAACCTTATGGGTTCAAATACTACAAGAAGATTAAATAAAGTGTTGTACATATACAGGGTGACTGGCGATAAAGTTTGGAAAAGATATAGGGCGATAGTACACCTCATGCGGAACAAAAATCACCATATATACCATAGGTCAATTTTTAACCGTTCTCCCACTAGGTCAAAATTAGCGAATTTTCGAGGGGTGTCGTCCTTGCCTCATAAATCGAATTGTTGCTCCTAAAATATGAAT
>KZ651839.1:264136-279885 GCA_001010745.2 Gerris buenoi
CCTCCAACCTCCTCCACTCTCCTG
Organism: Gerris buenoi; assembly: GCA_001010745.2. Lineage (NCBI taxonomy): Eukaryota > Metazoa > Arthropoda > Insecta > Hemiptera > Gerridae > Gerris > Gerris buenoi. The sequence continues at coordinate 264,161 of KZ651839.1, forward strand.
TAATCTCATCTCTGCAATATAACCTCCACAGCGGTTGTCATATCGCTTCATTAGTTAAATAAACAAACGTAAAACGCGGATGGAGAGAGCCTGGGTTCGATTCCCCGCCCGGGAGAAGTTATTTTTATGATATTTTTGATGAAATTTCCAATTGTAATTAAATGCACATATATGAGAAAGTTTGTCTGAGTTGTCTCGGACCGATTTTTTTTTTTTTTATACAATGCTGGGTGGACATTGAGTAGAGGTCCCTGTCCGGGAAACAAAAAGTATGTTATTAGTACAAAAAGTATGTTATGTTATTGGTGATAGAGTGTTAGGACGATTCTATATAGATACGTTTGGTTTGTTTTATTGCAGTTTCTGTCGTTCTACAGTAAGACGGAGAATGATTGGCTGGATAGAGAAGACTTGTGCTACAAGCAACATCTTGACAGCCTCGAGAAGAAGAAGGCCGAGTGCTCCAGGTTACTTAGTCAGGTACATTTGTTTCACACACGTAGTGAGTTGGGGTATTTAATTATATAAAAATAAACAACACAATGTTACAATCTAATAAAAATGTTAAAAGGTTTTTCTATTTGGGCTATAAGGGATTATCATTAAAAATTTAGGTATTTTTTTAAATCATTATATTTGAAACAAATTTTCGCCCACACCTGGGCATCATCAGGTTACTATAAGCAACTGGTAAATACTTTTATTAGGTTACTCCCCTTCTGCGTATCTTTAAATGTAAACTGGAGATTGAAATTATTACTTAATTCACCATCATTATTACTCAGATAAAGGCCTGATGACTGTGGGCGAAATCATATATAAATGATTTAAAAAATAGCTAAGTTTTTTAATGATCATCCCTTATAGCCAAAGAAGAAAAATTTCAAAAATTAAGGGATAAACCAAAGAATAATTGATAAAAGGTTTGTTTGCAGAGTAATTATGTCTGTTTTGTTTCTTCGTACAGGTCGAAGCATCTCTGAACAATCTGAACGAGCTGAATAAAAAATATCTGGAAGTTTCGTACAAAACTAACTCTCTTCATCAAGTGAGCGAAAAGCTGTCAAATGATCAGGTATACAAATTTTATCATTTATATTTATAGAATATAGTAGTGGTACACATTAGAGAATTGAGAGGTGCAAAGATGTACCAGGATTTTAAATAGTTCTAGAGGTTATAGATTATTTTCAGACACTTTTCTATCTTCATGTGTTACTTCAATTTCATGTTTTACTTTTGCAACCCACCTCGATTTCATTTTGTATTTACTTGACAATATATTTTCATTACACTTTTTTTTATATCTATATCTAGTGTCCTTTCTTATCACATGAAACTACTTTTCATGTGATAAGTGACAAAAACTTTTTTTTATTTTTCCAGCTATGGGAAGTTTAAATTTTGTTCTTTGGCCCATAGATGTGTAAACCTTGATTATTTGATTTGTGTTAACCTTTGAGCTTTACACCGTTTAGTTTAAATCAATTTTAGATAAAACACACTTTTCTAGATTCTTTAAAAACTTGTTTATTAGCACTTATAATGAATAACCAATCGTTTAAATATGAGTCAATGATTGAGAGTTTAGGGTGAATGAATAAAGGTTTAAGAGTGAATACTGAATGAATATACAAGACTGTATTCACAAGGTAAGAGTTGGACCCAACTAAGGGGTAAACAATAGTTATAAATAAACAATTATAAATACAGGGTTCCTAGTGGTAAACTGTTAAACTGTTTGCAGGTTTGACTATATTATAACAACTAATTAAAGATTTATCTGACATTCTTGGTTTAAATCTTAACTATAACAGTTATTTACACAACAAGGGAGAGAAGTATGTTTTCCTGCTCGAGGTTAAGTTTTCTCCTGAGGCACCGCCGAAGGAAGGCCGAGGAAGATAAATTAGTTAGCTCCCGAGGCTTGCCAAGGGAGATAACTGTAGTATTAGCTCCCAAGGCTTGCCGAGAGAGATAATCCCGAGAGCAGAAATACTTCGATCCATGTTGCGTATTAAATTTCATCTACGACTAGTGCACCATGGGTAATAGCTATTAAGTTTGTAGGTATAAAAGTTGTACATACAAATTCACGTAATTTGAACACCTTAAACTGATATTTAGTTACTTGATTTATTAAAATAACAATTTTTATACTAAATATATACGATTTTAATTTAATTACATTTAGTTTGTTTTTAATTTAAAGACTTTGTATGATAACCTAAAGTAACCTTCCCGAAAAATTAGTTAACAAAACAGCTAAAAAAAACATAAATACTTAAAATTTACCTATAAAAATACTTTTTAAGTTGGGGTTTTTTCACTCCCAAGGGAGGGAAGTAACACTTCGCTCCCTGTTATTAGCAATGTAAAGTCTACTTACAGTGCAAGTCGTAGATAAAATGATTTACTTCCTGAAGGGTTTTTACTTTACCCTTTTACCAGCACAGATGATGGTCAAGAGGCCAAAAGCTGGTTTTTGGAAAATATTAATTTTAGGGAGAGGCATTTTTTATTTTTTATTTCTACTACTACTATAATGATATAAATAATAATCTGCGAGTTTCTGGTTTCTGGACATTTGGGAAGTGGGTTCAATATAGATTTAAAGATTTCTCTGTGAGTAACAATGCAAGCTGATAAGTAGCATGTAAAATTACTTTTTTTCTCACTGTTTTGTTATTTGTTGTCTTCTTAACTTTGTTTATTTTTTCACTTGTTGGTAGATGAAGCTTATGTCGCTCAGGGAGGGTATGATGGAGCGACTGAATCACTTCAAGTCGCTAGACAAGCTAAGCCAGGCATTGGACACGGGAATGCTGTCTGCTCATAGTCCCAATATCGAGGCAATTCTGGACCAAATCAACAACCATATCATCTACCATATGAATCATGTAAGTAAATCATCTCTTGTTATTCTAATATCTTCATTGAAGTGAGTGTAAGGGAGCGTCTTTCATTCACCAAAGCATGCATCTTGTCTGTCTGTCAGTAAGGTTTACATGCCTGATAGTAACTTGATTAAAAGTTGTAGTGAGCCAGGTAAGGGAGCGTCTTTCATTCACCAAAGCATGCATCTTGTCTGTCTATAAGTAAGGTTTACATGCCTGATAGTAACTTGATTAAAAGTTGTAGTGAGCCAGGTACCTTGACTCTTAAGATGGCTGAGCAGATGTCATTATTGACTTTTAGCATCATGGCTACTTTGAAACCCCAATAGTAAGACCCAGGACCCTTATATATTTTCCTGCGTGTGTCTGTCTGTGTTTTGCCTGCTCTGACAGACTACACCTTTTGTCCGATCGCTTTGAAATTTGACATATATGTTAATAGTACCTACCCACACATTTTAAAAATGTAGGGACAAAAAAAAACTTAAGGGATAAGAATTTTTTTTCTTTGGAGTCTGTGTGGGGTATCATATTTTAGGGTCCATCGAGCTGATTACAAATATATATAATTATTTGGTAATAAGGTTTGATAGGGTGAGAGTAGGCGATTTTGAAGTTGGTGTGAAAAGTGTCCTCCCCCTCTCTATCTCGCTTATGTAATGTGCAAAAAATTCATGAACTTGCTTCAACCAAAAGTAAAGATACCACTTTTTGGAAATTAATTATTTTTTTTTTTAATTGACAAAATATATATGTTTTTGAGAATATCGGACCCATAGGATTGTAAAACTTGGGTTTCTACGCACTTTAGTGGATTCCACACACCAGAAAAATCCACCACAAGAAGACCGAAGCACCAAGATTACTTTTGGGAAAGTAAGGTTAAATTAAATTAGGGAGATACAGACACGGTGTGACGTCTAATATGAAAGAATTTTTTTTTTTTTTCTTTGGGTTTTTAGTCCCGTTCGACTGCTCATTGGGTCATTACAGGACGGGGGGTTATCCGACCACTTTACTCATCTACCCGATGAGATCATCAGTGTGAAACATGTTTGACCCCTCCGGGATTCGAACTCACGTCGGGTTTCAGACCTTGGTTTCAGAGCCGAGGATGGTAACCACTCGGAAAGAATTTATTGATTTTACTTAAGACTGTTAGGACAAGTTAAACCAGATATTAACAATATAAAAGAGACTAGAATCACCAGATAAAAGTGGCACAAAGAGATATACAATAAACTACATAAAAAGACTAAGAGTCTGGACTGAGCAGGGAACTCAATACCCCAAAATTACTCAAAGCTAAGAGCGATCTTACCTAGTTGTTCTCCCGGATCCAAGTGAATACTTGTCCCGTGTTGTGCTCCCGTTCTCCCCCCAGGATTCCACCTCCCTCTCCACCTCTTACATGAAAAAACCTAAATCAGCTAGCGTGCAATGCTAAGGTTGCAATTCCCACGCTAGTCCAAAAGCTGAAATTGCATTAAAGCTACTAACACTCTGACAAACCAGACTGTCAACATCCTGTATGATTCTAGGAATAAATATGAATATAAATTAAAAGCATTACCACGTGCAAATAAAATAACAACCATGCTTCTTCTCTAAAATGAAATTATAGCGTACCTTCTTACAGGATTGTTCAAAGTAGGCTTTTTAGTGTTTTAAATTGCCCTGTCAGTAGGTTGTTAAACAATACTGTGTTGCCCATGGACTCTCGCTGTGTGCTGACCATCACACGCTTCACCTGTTTATTTTTTATATTTCTTCCACTGACTCTTCTCACTCAATACTCAAGTAGTCTTCTTTAGGGTTCAATTCCCAGCAGACATAAACTCTTGTTTAATTGTTTTCTCAGCAGAATATGAGTAGAAGGTGAAAGAATGTACGGGTAGTAGTAGTAGTCAGGGGGCAGGGAGGCCAGGCCCAGCAAATAGACCGCATTCGGGTCAATGTACGGGTAAGTATACGTAGTAATATAAAACAATAGTGTATTTCTGTGATGAGGTAATGTTAATACATACGTGTACGTATTACATAGAAGCTTCTAATTCTGATAAAGCTATTGTCTATTCTCATATGCTTATATTGTTAGTCTTGAAACTTTGTTTATTGCATAATGAACTATGTTTATTGTTGGTCTGTTTGTAGAAGGAGTTCAAGGAGAGCTATGCATACGGGTCAAGGTACGCTCAGTGCTTAAGAAGACTTTTATCTCAGATAAGAGATGCAGTTACTTCGGGACTGATGCACGCTACTACCCAGGCGTCGGCTTCCACTGCTTCTCACTACGCTAAGTTCTTGGCTTCCACACATTCCATTAGGAAGCTGGTGTCCATCTTGGAAGCGAGAACATCCGTCTCAAATGAGTCAGTAGACTTATGTATTACTTTATATATTTTTATTAGTTAAAGATATTATAATTCTAAGGTATCTGCATGTTCAAGAACTTACGATGCTTTCCCTGAAATAAAAGTTTTAAAATAGTCTGGTAATTAGTGTGGCACATTGCTTTCTTAACTCCCGGTCTGTATCATTTTAATTATTTTATGCTTTTACAACCCAATAATGTCTAACTATTTTAACTGTTTCCTCCTAGTCCAGGAGATAGCGTGCAAAAAAGTTTCTGACTATCATCAAGCTAGAATTTTGTGTATAAATTAATCTTTTAGCGCCTTTTAAGAATATGTGGTCGGCTAAGTTCGTCTGCGGGATACAGCTTGGCAATAGGCATTTTAAAAAAACCAAATGGTGGAGAGCGGCCATGTCTCACCAATTATGGTGGACAGTATGATTTTCATGATCCCGAGTACAGAATTAGTTAGTAGACAAAAAATCAAGTCAATGTAATTTTCACTCTTGATAGGTTAGTTATTTAAATATTACTAAAAATCAATGTCGTCATCTGTCAAAGGACAATCTGACATCAACTTGTTTTTCGGTCTACTAACTAATTCTGTACTCAGGATCATGAAAATCACACTGTCCACCACAGTATCTATTGTAACCAGACCTCACATAGGTAAAGTCTCAGAGATATCAGTCATTAAAAATCTTTCAGTGCAATCTGACATAGAAATCTCAGCTGTTAAAATACAAAGTAAGGCTGTTTTTAATATTTATCGACCTCCGGATGGTGATTTCCTAAAATTTATGGAAGTATTAAATAAAGTCCTGAGCAAAACTTTCTCTCGCCATAAACATATTACAGTAGGAGGAGATTTTAATGTTGATTTCATAGATTTAAAAGATAAGAAAGCTCATGAAATTTTAAACCTAATGAAATCTTTTGGTCTTAAACCATGCTGTAACGAAATTACTCGTCCAGTCAGCGGGAAATGTTTAGACAACATTTTTACCAATTTCAAAGTAAAAAGTAAACTTTTTGAATACCAATTCTCTGACCACAAAGGTATCTCAATAACGCTACCTCTTAATTCTTCGAAGAATAGCCCTGGTTTTTTTCAAAATAGAGTGATTAGTGAAGAAAAAATAAAAATGTTTGACTGTGAAAGTTTACCTCTTAACAAAACCTATTCTACAATTGAGGAGTGTGAAGCTGGCTTGTCTAAACTACTCAATATTGCTGATTATTGTTTTCCTATTAAAACTAAATCCATAAGCTCTCAAAAGAAAAAAAAGATGTCAATTGTTACACTGACGAATTGCGTGATATCCAGCAAAACTTATTTCTCTTTCTTCTCTTAAAAAAGACTTTGATTAGGACATCGTTAATAACAGAATAAGGCTCTTAAGATCGTCGTACAGGAAAAAATTAAAAACAACTAAAAAAGAGACCACCTCCAAGTATGTTGAAGAGAATATTAGAAATTCCAAGAAAATATGGTCAGTAATAAAGACTGAATCAAATGCTGAGAGTAATAAACAGACTCAAAATTCTTTTTTAGATCCAAATGAAATGAATAAATTTTTCACTAATATTGCATCTGAGCTAAAGAAAAAAATTCCTTACTGTGGAACAAGCTATCGCAAGTACATGAAGAAAATGAAAAAAATGGCTTCAAGTCTGTTTATGGCTCCATCAACACCCAAGGAAGTTTATGATACTATTAGAGAACTGAAATCATCCTCAATTTATGTCCTTTAAAAACTCATGTTTGTATGTTAGGTACGAGGCAGTGGTGAGTGAGTGCCAGCAGTGCTACGTGGAGCAGCGAGAGTCACTGCTCGGGCCGAGTGTGCAGTCTCACATGAACCACATCGTGTCGACTAGTTCCGGGGACCACTGTGCTCTCATGAGATCTGCCTGCGCTTTCCTCATACATGTCTCTCAGGACGAGCACAATCTCTATCATCAGTTCTTCATCAAACAGGATGATATATTCAAGTATGTATAAAACATCACTCTTACATAAGTTATTATATCTATTTGAAGACCAACAAATCAAAACAAACATTTATTTGTATTGGAATAAATGTGGTTGACTTAGCTTAGCAATGACAAAACATTTTGAGGTGAGTTGTTGCTGTTGTCGGGACATTACCTAATTATATTTTAAATGATTTTTTTTTTTTAACTTTTTAAACTTTGGTTTGCAATAACTATGAATGTATCGTTCTTATGAGCATCTCCAGATGAATACACCCATCTAAAGATCAGAGGTCTATTCTTTCCAGCCCTAAATTGTACAGATTATGAGTTGCTAAGCAAAGTAGAGCTTTGCCTTGCTTCCTTACGATCTCTGGTGAGAAGGGGTCAATTTGAAGGCTACCTGCCAGCTAGTCTTTGTTTGTCCAGGTTTCTTGTAACCATCCTGGATGAAATATCGGTATTTCTAATCTACAAACTGAAAGCCCTTATCTCTACCCTGGCGATGATTTGATTTCACTGACCTTGCAGCCTAATAAATCGATCCTAACAAGTTTTTTACAGCTCACCGATTACTATTTGGTTGGCTTCAAATTTATTTTTTAATATATTGAAGGAGGTCATCTTGACCCCAACAATCCTCACAGTCACAGGTAATATTAAAACTTGTGTCAACCTCGTATTTAACAACCGCTAAAGACACTGAGGTCCTCTATGCATCAAACATTTTATCCCTGAACTTGGATACTTCTTTTTCTAAGCGCCAACTTACCCCATCAGAATATTTAGTTATAAATCCTTTTATTAGCTAAACTTATAATTTAATTGTATTGTTTTAGTAAATATTTGGAAGGATTGTGTCAGAGTTTGTACGACACTATCAGGCCGATAGTTGTTCATATGAAGCACCTTGAAACACTTGCTGAGCTCTGTTCCATCCTACGCATGGAGATGCTTCAAGAGCATGTGTCTAACAATCGTACGTACCCTCTCTCTTTTCCTAAATCATAGCAATTATTACTTTTTATTTGGTTTTGATCCTTTGGTAGTATTGGTTGGGAGTAGGCATGCATAAGGTCAATGAAAGCCGTAGTTTGGTTTTTCATTTATTTAAAAGAGCCACACCATAGTTACACATTATTAGGATCCACTTCCAAGTTCGACCAAACTGAAATATGCTCAATATGTAACTTACATGAAGCTGAAAGCTGGAGCCATGTATTGTTAACATGTCCCATGTACGCACATCTTAGGTCTCATTATCTCCTGCCATACATAAACCCAACCGACGAACCCAAGACCATAGTCATTAAACTTCTGGATGTTACTACAAAGAAACAAGCTTTCAATATCTCCTCTTTTCTAATAAATGCAATGCAGGTCAGATCTTTTATTATCAATGAATGAGCCAAGCAAAAAAAAAAAAAAAAGTTAATAGAAAAGTCTATGTAAAAAATGTACTCATATTCAACTCCTAAATTTATATTTGATTTACTCGTATATGTTATTATGCTAATTTTTATGCATTGTTACTTTATAAATAGGTTTATTTTTATGCTTTGTTAATTTATAATTAAGTTTATTGTTATGCATTGTTAATCTATCAAGTTTTATTTTTCTCAACTCAACCTAAATTTGTATCTGATTTATATTATTATTAATTTCTGAATATTAATAGGTATTTAGGTTTTGATAATTTGAAATATGTTTATTCATGGCTTGTTAATTTATAAATAAGTTTATTTTTTACATTGTTAATTTATAAATAAGTTTATTTTTATTAATTTTTTTTTTACTTTGTTAATTTATAAGGTTGTTTATATATCTTTTGTTAAATTTATAAATTAAGCTAAATTTGTTGAGATAATAGAAACCCATTGTATAAGAAATTGTCAATTTCTTCAAGCAATAAAGAATATTGAATATTAAATATTATTAGGATCCACTTCTTTAACCGATTTAACTGAGGATTATGATCAAAATGACTACAGATGACTTTACCACTTCACTAACTAATCAACTAGTCAATATAACAAGATTTAAAAAATATATATATGTATAAAAAAAAGGAAGAAAAACTAAAAGATTTGTAAAGTTCTAAAATAACAATAATAATAATTTCTTGATTAGTTGGGTATTTTAAGGAAATATAAACGCCTCACTTTTGCGATATTTCGATCCCTCCTTGGATCATTCTCAAGCTGATTGACTGGCTGATTACAGTTCCTACAGTTACGTGTTATTGAATCTTATTGATTCTCGTCATTTCACCTGAAATCAGGTACTGTTAATTGCTCAATTAGTTAAAAATCTTAGAACATTCAGTTATATACAATATTGTAAATATAATATAATTACACCTCTTAACAACACATTAAAACTTACACTTTGAAAAATTTAACCTATTTGAAATAGGTTAATTCAGATTGCTAAGTTGTATAATTTATATATAATCAATATGAAATGCTTCATTGAGCATGAAGCATAGCTCTTATGATGTTAGTTTTTTATATTTTTAACTATTTGTAATATTTAATTGCTACTAGGCGAAGCTTTGGGTGCATTTGGTAACGTTTCTGAACAGCTTCTTCAAGACGTTCAGGAGAGACTGGTGTTCAGGGCCCACATGTATGTACAGACTGATATAGCCCAGTACAACCCATCACCCGGTGACGTTGCTTATCCAGAGAAACTCCATATGATGCAGGTAAAATTTGTTTCTTTCTTTCTGTCATTTCTCCTGTCTTCATACTCGTGTCGTTCTTCAACAATTTTATATTACATCAAATTATGACGAGAGGTTAAGAACAACAGTAGCACAGCAATATTGTCGTCAAAATTTTATAAAATGTTAATGTTCAATTTTTAAAATAATGTCTTTTAGTTGTAAGGAATTTTATTTATAGTAATAATAATAATAACCATATTGTAAATTACACACAAACACAGTAATCATACTTTTAAATAATAAAAATAACATTGGCTGTAATATTACAAATCGGCACTTAGCTGTGGTACCCTTGGAGGTTTTCTGAGTTGCTCAACTCATTTTTAAATAATTTATTAAATAATTATATTTATTCACACACACACACATACATTGATTTAATCATTGGTCATCTTTTTTATCTAACCATTCATTAATATTAATGTCTCTCATTCTGTTCCATCCACAACTTAGAGTCACCTTGTGGTCCCAACTATGAGGAGGTCTTCCCGCCTTTCTTTTCTCATCCATTGGGCACCGGTACGTCATAGCCGTACTCCATCAGTTGTCTTTTGTTCTTAAGATATGGCCTGTCCAGTTGATGGTCGATGCTATGTCTTCTAAACCAGTTCTCTCTCTAATCCATACATTGCTTTTTCTTTCTTTTCTTGATATGCCAAGCATTCTTCTCTCCATACTCCTTTGGCATACTCTTAATTTATGAATTGATTTCCTAGGGAGAGTCCAGGTTTCACAGGCGTATATCAAGACTGGGAGGACACAGCTTTTCCATAATTTTGTTTTTTTTTTTTCTTTATATCTAGGTCTGCTCTAAATAAGTGGCTGTATTTGTTGTAAGCATTCCAAGACAGTGCAATTCTTCTTTCTATTTCCTTTTCTTCGTCTTCTTTGCTTATTTTGTGTCCCAGATGTATGAAATTGTCTACACTTTCTGTGATATGTCCTTCCGATTTTAAGTTCTCATTCTCAACATTTATGCACATTATTTTGGTTTTTCCATAGTTTATTTCTAATCTAACTTTCTGTAATTCTTCTTTTAAATCTTTCAGCATTTCTTCAGCATCATTGATGCTCGATACGATTATACGTTGGTCGTCTGCAAATGCCATTCTGTTGAGCCATCTGCCATCTACTTTAATATTTATAGTAATATAAAGATTTATTGTTTAGCTGTTAGCAGTTGGAAGACAAAATAATTACCTGAACCATTCCTTTACTGTGTTGTTCTGCCTTGGATCTCCACTCCATATTCCTTACCTTGTTCCATTCGCAATCCTTCTACCCACACAGCCCTAGTTTACCCCCACCTTGTACCGTTAGCTTGCCATAAACATTTGTAAAATAGTTAGTAGCTTACAGTCTGTCCCAAACGAGAGTTAGTGCGCTGACAGCGCAGGAAATTGAGTTACACACAGATTGGCCAACCTCTCTGAAGGAAAAAACATTTATCTTTGCCTAGTTGGCCTGACCTTTTGTCTGGGAAAATCTCCAGCTCTCATTGGCTCCCCACCCCATTTGCTAGTTTTTTCCGCGCTGTCAACACACTAAAACTCGTTTGGGACAGACAGAAGATGATATTTTATGTCAAAACACGTCTAACAACAATTATTTATCTAAATACCACAAAATATCCGTCAAAACTACCAATGAATCTCCCTAGCTCTATAATTATGAAGTGGTACCCCAAAATATCAGTTAAAACCCCAAATTATTTATTACATAAAATATTATTTTAAGGTTTTTTGTAACAGAGTATTGCAGAGTCGCTACATCAGCAAGAGCTGTCCTCACTGAGTCGCTCCGATTCTCTGGCCTCTCTTAGCTCTACAGCATCTCAAGAAGTCGCTAAAATAAATTCCTCTCTACAATTCTCAAATAGTATGTTTTTTTTTTTTTTCAATTTACTTTTGTTGTATATATATCCTTTAATTCAAACTACTTTAGTGTGGGGATCAGTGGAGTTAAGTGGTGAGCTTATCTATATATTTGGTGATGGCTGGAGTGCAAGGGAGGTGACACATCACATGTTTTCCACTGATCATATAAAGTGGACGTGTGAATAGTGGCTGATTTCCTCTTCTCCTATATTAAGCTGGACGGAGCTGAGTTTGCTCAATGGTTTATCTTCATATCTAGAATCCAAGCCTTCGGGCTCAATTTGGGTATAACCACTCTTAGAAGACCCAAGAGAGAGTAATTTAATATGGGACAAACAATAAGCATAATTTTAATATGGGATCTACAATAGGCTAATTATGACCAGTACCATTTTGTCAGAGTTTATTTTATTATGAAATGTTTAATGTAGGTTCGCCTGCAGATCTTCATGGAATGTGGTATCCTCCAGTTAGAAGAACTCTGACGTGTCTTTCAAGAATGTACAGGTGCGTAGAGAGACCTATATTCCAAGGGATATCACAAGAAGCTCTCACCGCTTGTATCGCCTCTGTAAAGCACGCTTCAAACATCATCTCAGAAAAGAAGGTAACTTTCTTATCAGCATGCATCTACAGTAACAAGTTGTGACTCTTGACACTCAGATGAGCCAACCTAAATGAGGAAAAGAATAAAGCTACCAGGCTGGTTAGAGGGGTGAGGTCAGTGACAGTTTTGTTTACCTAGTTGGCCTGACCTTCAAGAATTCAAAATCTTAACCTCTCATTGGCCTCCCACCCCAAATTTTCTGGATTTTCCTGTGCTTTTATGAATCACAACTCATAATGTTCAAACTGTAACACTGTAGCACCGGTGCCAACAGTGTTCCGACGATTTGTCATAAATATTTTATAATTTAACAATCTAATTAATAACCTAAATAAGTTAATATAACAGAATTCTGTGTTGTGTTGGATAAATACACCATGGATCTGCAGTATTACTGATTTCCAGTTTTGTTTCAGACTGTGTTAGACGGTCTTATGTTCCTGATAAAGCACTTGTTAATCCTGCGGGAGCAGATTGCGCCGTTTCAAGTTGACTTCACTGTAAAGGAAATGTCCCTTGATTTCAGCAAGATGAAAACTGCCGGTATGTTCTGACAAGTTTAATTATTCTTACTTTTTTCCCCATGTATGAATTAAACCCTATTTTAGCCTAATTCATTACCCTACCACTTTTTTAAACCTCTTTAAGACTCAAAAATATAATTATAACAAGCTATTAAGATAAATATTAAATTTAAATAGTAGGGGTGAGTGTGGAGAAATTCTGTACTTTCCAGTTTTTACTTTCTTATATAAAGAGAAAGTATTGTGATGGCACAAAAATTCGATGTTGAGATTTTGATGGATTTACACTTTTTGAGGTCCCCTGAGTTCAAAAAAAGGGTTTTAAAAAAAGTCTGTCTTAAATTAAAATTCTAAATTTTATATCTAAAATCTAGGCAACCATGGATTCAACCAACTTTTTGATGAGGCAACCTAATACATTTGGATTGGGAATAAAATTACCTTTCATTTGATGTATAATTCGATATAATAACTGATGAGGGTATATTAATTACGTTACTCGCCTGTTTATACCTGGCAACTCCATAGTTGTCCAAAGAGGAAAGTAGGCAACCCTTATTTTTTGAATTCCTTGGGGTGAATTCTCTCAGCTAATGTTCGATTTTCATAAATAACACATCGGGGAAGTTGAAGTAAGGGAAAGGTAATAAACAGTTTATTATTTAACATCATCGGTACGCGATTTCGCTAGGCAACCTATTTGCGATGTATCAATCCATGAATTCTCTATCATATATTCTTTATTATCATTAAATAACAGATGAGGGTATATTATATTCCTTTTACCGGATCTTAGACCATTAACTTCAGCAATTGTTAAAATATGTTTGGTACAGAATTTTCCAATTGATACTGTTGAATAAATCTTAGTAGATCAAGAGGGCCTTCCCCCTCCTGTTCCTACTTAGTGCTGGTCCAGGTACAGCCATAAAAACCTCGATCATTTTTCTTTCAATATGGAATGTTCTTTATCAATGTCAATAAAGTGATTTATTTGATATTCAAATTCTTCATTCAGTAGGTTACATGGTATTAAACACAAATATTTTCTTGCAAGGAAATGCAGCTGCTCAAAGCTTTCTTAATAAAAAATGCCACCCCAAAATATGTAATGCCCTCCCTAAGTAAGTCACTGTCTATTTCGAAGAGATTCGGATGGTTTGTTGAAAGTACCTCACAGATGCTCTCATAATAATTTAAATTATCTTGTTGCAAATGTGCCTTAGGTGTGCAGAATTCTCCCCCTCTCCTCTAAGGGTAAACGACTTTATAATACGTTGTGTGGTTATTTTGTGGTTTTAGCGGTGGAGCTGGTGAACAAGCGTTCGAGACTGTTCTCTCTGAGTTCGAACAACGCCCTGCTTCAGTTTCTTTTCGAAGGAACGCCCCAGGTCAAGCAACACTGGCTCGACTCGAGGAAAGACATCGACAAGACGCTGAAAGCGGCCTGCGAGACCTTCATAGTATCGGCTCGGAATCATCTCTTGGGAATCAAACTAGTCAACATCATAGACAGGGTAACATTATCATCATTTGTAAAAACAAATAAAAATTTTCATGCCATCTCAATTACCTTCTATTTTTATATTATTCTTACTTTATCATTTGGCAAATGTTATTATAATAATGAATAATTTTAAATAATCCGGCAACCTATTTGCGATGTATCAATCCATGAATTCTCTATCATATATTCTTTATTATCATTAAATAACAGATGAGGGTATATTATATTCCTTTTACCGGATCTTAGACCATTAACTTCAGCAATTGTTAAAATATGTTTGGTACAGAATTTTCCAATTGATACTGTTGAATAAATCTTAGTAGATCAAGAGGGCCTTCCCCCTCCTGTTCCTACTTAGTGCTGGTCCAGGTACAGCCATAAAAACCTCGATCATTTTTCTTTCAATATGGAATGTTCTTTATCAATGTCAATAAAGTGATTTATTTGATATTCAAATTCTTCATTCAGTAGGTTACATGGTATTAAACACAAATATTTTCTTGCAAGGAAATGCAGCTGCTCAAAGCTTTCTTAATAAAAAATGCCACCCCAAAATATGTAATGCCCTCCCTAAGTAAGTCACTGTCTATTTCGAAGAGATTCGGATGGTTTGTTGAAAGTACCTCACAGATGCTCTCATAATAATTTAAATTATCTTGTTGCAAATGTGCCTTAGGTGTGCAGAATTCTCCCCCTCTCCTCTAAGGGTAAACGACTTTATAATATGTTGTGTGGTGATTTTGTGGTTTCAGCGGTGGAACTGGTGAACAAGCGTTCGAGACTGTTCTCTCTGAGTTCGAACAACGCCCTGCTTCAGTTTCTTTTCGAAGGAACGCCCCAGGTCAAGCAACACTGGCTCGACTCGAGGAAAGACATCGACAAGACGCTGAAAGCGGCCTGCGAGACCTTCATAGTATCGGCTCGGAATCATCTCTTGGGAATCAAACTAGTCAACATCATAGACAGGGTAACATTATCATCATTTGTAAAAACAAATAAAAATTTTCATGCCATCTCAATTACCTTCTATTTTTATATTATTCTTACTTTATCATTTGGCAAATGTTATTATAATAATGAATAATTTTAAATAATCCAAATTACAATTATCAATAACTACGGGAGACATACAGAGAAAAATACACCCCCGCACCGGGAATCGAACCACTGGACCTCTGTTTACCGTACAGGTGCTCTTACCATCTGAGCTATACGGGAGATGGATTCTTCTCTGTCGTAACTGATACATATT
>KZ651839.1:286236-298504 GCA_001010745.2 Gerris buenoi
AAAAAAAAAAAAAAAAAAAAAAAAAAAAAAAAAAAAAAAAAAAAAAAAAAAAAAAAAAAAAAAACACTTTTTGGAACCTCAAACGTGTAAATCCATCTAAATCTCAAAATCGAATATTTATCTCAATATTTTATCTTTATATTTGAGAAAGTAAAAAATATGTTAGATTTACCCCCTCCTTACTGTCCTCAGTTTAGGTAACCTATACGTCTAAATTCAAAAAAAAAAAAAAAAATGTTTCAATAAAAGTTACTCTTTATAAAAATGTATGCTTGGTCTTTAACGGAGATTAATCATAAACATATTTTAGTGAAAATCGTTGATTAAATTAAGTTCTAGAGTTAGGCCACTTTGCGTGGATAATAACTCAGCCTGTCATTACGCATTATAGACCTATTCACTGATTTTATTCTGTTAAGAGCTGAAAAGCTCCTCTCCACCGAGCAGTTGTTTACTGGGAGAGTTAGGTGCAAAGGTTATGTATAAGGGATATTTGGTTTAGTTTAAACATTTTCACACTTATATTTTTTGCCCTTGCAAAGTTTAGCCGTGCCCTCCCCCCCTTACCTTTTGAGTTGCGCCCCCAAACCTCTTGCGCCCCTATAGTTAAATCGGCCCTGAACAAAAGGCAAGTGTAGCAAGCCTGTTACAACTTTTGTAAATATAAAGTTTATCTATAAATGCTGTATAAACAGGCGAGCATAGCAAGCCTGCAATAATTTTCAGATTATGTACGGATGCAAGGAAAACAGTTTTTTTCTACCGAGAACTTGTGATTTTTGTGTAAATTCGTCTTACAGCATCTCAGTTTTTTTATAAATATAAATGTAAGCAGCATAGTATAATAAGCAAAGTGGTACGTAATAAAGTAAAAGAGTTTCTTATTATCATTATTTTTCGACTGCTAATACAATCAAATTGAGTCTATAGAGGAAGCCAGGGAGCCTATTTTGTTCTAGGGGTTTAATTCTTAGCTACACCAATTTGACGTTTTAATTAACATTGTTTAACACCGTTTCAGTTCTGATGTTTTTCCTTCCAACCTTAAATATTCTAAAGTGGTTGCTCAACAAGTAGCTACCTACAGACCTCATTAGTAGTTTTTAATAGGTCTTTATGTACCTAGAGCAGTAAGGGCGTTATTACAGGCCGAGGGCGAAGTTTGAAAGCACGAGTGCATTTAACACCCGAGGCCTGTCATGGCGCTTACTGCTTGCGTTGCATACACTATTTTATCGCCCACCACATGTAAACTAATTTCAATTCACGCAAGCTATGTATTTTGCCATAATCTTTGAAACAGTAAATGCATATTAAGGTTAAATCAACCAACAACAAACCTTAGTTATAAAAATATTGATTGTTACATTTTGAACAGCTGATGCTGAGAACTACTAGCGCTTACAGCACACCGCGGCCAGGAAGCGACCACTTCTCGAACTAACAGCCTGTAAAGATAATGCATGCATTTTTACAGGCCCCAGGGCTGTAAAATAGAGCTTTACCACCGCTCAGAATAGGAATGAATGTTTACAAGTGGTGGGCAATAAAAAGATTTTACACACTAGACTTTTAAATTTCTTTAATAAATTCAAAATGTTTACTAATGAACAACATGGCTTTTTACCTAATAGGTCAACTTCAAGCGCAGCTATCTCTTCCGTTAAAGAAATTTTATAATCTATCGATTCTCAATTACAAGTTACAGGCCATTTCTTTGATTTTTCTCAGGCATTTAACATTGTCCCAGGGGATATATTGTTAAATAAATTGTATAAAATGGGAGTCTGGTGCCCCATATTCAATTTAAAAAAAAAAATAAAAAAAATCTTATCTCGCTGATCGTTCTTTCTCTGTTATAATTAACAAGCCTTTAGGCCTGCGGAAACAGGCTAAATTGTGTACATATTTAGAAAAAAGTAGAGCTAAGTAAATTAATTTAGTTAAGTTTTTGTAGATAAGTTATTATATCTATTTAAAGACCAACAAATCTAATCAAACATTCATTTTTATTGGAATAAATGTGGTTGCCTTAGCTTGGCAATTCCAAATCATTTTAAGGCGATTCATCGGGCACTTATAAAGGATAATATATATTATATTCAAAGTCTCATTCGCAAAACTCAGTGACAGGAATGTCACTGTGTTTTGTTCACTAGACCTCTGATTCAGCAGACATAAGTGCTAACCGTTACACCTAAAAGGTAGATGATTTTATNTATCTTCTAATGCATCAGAGTCTCACACTTTTTTTTTTCTTTTTTTTTCAATAAAATAATCAAATTTGATTTTATCACTTACATAATTACCTGTGTTTAGGGAGAGAGCTGGGCGAATAAGGAGAAACTGAAGGACGAAGAGTGGGCGAGTGCTCAGAATCTTAGTTCGGCTGTACACGAGAGTATCAAGCTGATCAAGTCCAATCTTCCAGCTCTGCAGGACTCGATGCATCTCTATCTCGCTAACAGAGACACAGAGTTCATCCTCTACAGACCGATCAAGGTAACCCAACTGTGTAATGTAATGTAACGGATAATCAAAAATAGAATCCAGCTCCGGGATTTGAACCACGGGCCTCTATATTTCCAGTATAGCGCTCTACCAATTAAGCTACACTGAAGAATAATTTCCTCTGTCGTTAATGATACCTAGTCCCGAATTTAAGCTTTCAATTTTTCCACAAGTCTGAGAAGTCAACATTAATGACATAGAACTAGACCTTATAATTATAAAGTATCCATTAGTACCTGTACCTAGTACGAACAATTAGAAATTATTTTTTGACGTTTTTGGTAGTATTCATACTACGGAAAGATTCAATTTTAATTTAAATCAAATTATAATTATTATTAACTACGGGAAACAGACAGAGAAAAATAAAGGTGGTTCAAATCCCGGCGCTGGAGTCTATTTTTCTTTGTCTGTTTCCCGTAGTTAATATTAATTATAATTTTTTTTTTACGAACATAGTATATTATAAGTGGAGCAGTTTGATTTGATATACCAGTAAAATTTAGTTACGTGCTTCTTCTAGGAACAATTTAAACTCTTAATTATATATGCGACATATTTATATAATTTTTAATTAAATTCCACATAACCATTTCTTAATCCTGAAATAATAAATTGTCAGCAACAAAAGCAAAGAGAGCAATGCATAATATCAACTGTTTCTAGAACTTAAGTTTAACTTAGTTTAGTTGTTTTAGATTTCTAAGTTATCTTCTAATGCATCAGAGTCTCACACTTTTTTTTTTCTTTTTTTTTCAATAAAATAATCAAATTTGATTTTATCACTTACATAATTACCTGTGTTTAGGGAGAGAGCTGGGCGAATAAGGAGAAACTGAAGGACGAAGAGTGGGCGAGTGCTCAGAATCTTAGTTCGGCTGTACACGAGAGTATCAAGCTGATCAAGTCCAATCTTCCAGCTCTGCAGGACTCGATGCATCTCTATCTCGCTAACAGAGACACAGAGTTCATCCTCTACAGACCGATCAAGGTAACCCAACTGTGTAATGTAATGTAACGGATAATCAAAAATAGAATCCAGCTCCGGGATTTGAACCACGGGCCTCTATATTTCCAGTATAGCGCTCTACCAATTAAGCTACACTGAAGAATAATTTCCTCTGTCGTTAATGATACCTAGTCCCGAATTAAGCTTTCAATTTTTCCACAAGTCTGAGAAGTCAACATTAATGACATAGAACTAGACCTTATAATTATAAAGTATCCATTAGTACCTGTACCTAGTACGAACAATTAGAAATTATTTTTTGACGTTTTTGGTAGTATTCATACTACGGAAAGATTCAATTTTAATTTAAATCAAATTATAATTATTATTAACTACGGGAAACAGACAGAGAAAAATAAAGGTGGTTCAAATCCCGGCGCTGGAGTCTATTTTTCTTTGTCTGTTTCCCGTAGTTAATATTAATTATAATTTTTAATTTAAATCAAATTATAATTATTATTAACTTACGGGAAACAGACAGAGAAAAACAAGCTCCAGCGCCGGGATTTGAACCACGGGCCTCTAAATGACCACTATTATAATATTAATTATAATTTGATTTAAATTAAAATTTAATCTTTCGGTAGTATAAATACTACCAAAAATGTAAAAAATTAATAATAAAAAATTTGAATAGTCAAAACTTCCTAAAAAATGAGAAAAAAAGGTAAGATGTATACTAAGTCAATTGTACAAAAAGCATATTTGTTTATTTATCTTCAGTGTGTCCTAGATCGACCCATGAATAGGTGAAAAAGACTAAAAAAAAAATTTTAATTTAAGTTTCATCTTCTGGGGTTCAGCCCTGCTTGAATAGAAACTAATTTGTGTCGTAATTTTAGTTAAAAAATCAAGTATGGAAATATACAAAAAAGTTATTTTTCTCACTAGTAAAGTAAACATTTTCTCTAGGAGATACGACAAAATGTTATTAAAAAAAAGTTGTTTAGAAAGAAAAACTGAGCCTTCATTGATGTATCGCATTATTTACCAAAACCGAAATAATTCATGAGTAACTTTTTTTTACATTAACATTACAGTCTCTTTCAAAATTTGAAATCAATTTAATGGCACAGAAAACATTACTTAAATTATTAGTTTCAACTATTTTTAACAGCACACTGGGAAAAAATGTGGAGTGAAAAAATTCAAAATATCAAAATAGGAGGGTGGTTTTAAAATTTTTTATTCTTGCTCAGTTTTTCTTTCTGAACAACGGAATATAATATAACGGGACCGTGTTAATGAGATATTACTTTACTTTATTATTGTGTGCTCTATGCTCTTACTAATGTTAGAGCCATGTGATGCCTAGTTAATATAGTTTTCAATATATTGTTGCTGTTGTTGTTTATAGAACAGTGTAATAGGCTGCTACAGTAGGTTGCAGCAGTTAGTTGCAGCGGGCGGTTACGATGAGGAATCGTTAGCTCAGATCGGCTGCCCGACTCCTGAACAGGCGGCCATCATGCTTTCCTCCGTTTCACTCCAGCCTCTGATCCCGGCGCCCAACCGTAAACTATCCACCGGCTCTGTTCAGCACAGCAAACCGTATGAACACGCTCAAAGAACACACTCGAAAAGTGAAAGTTACGATACCGTTGAGGAAAATCCAGCGAATCAGGAACAGTATGATGTCCCGAGATCAAATATACAGAACACAACTGATTTGTCTACTGACTCTGTAAATGCTACAACCAATGACTATATTAATCAGCAAAATATTACTAATAATATTCCTGTAAATGCACAAAGTACAACACCTAATATTCCGTACAATAAACAAAATGTAGCACCTAATATTCCGTTCAGTACACAGAATGTAACACCTATTCCGTTAAGTACACAGAATGTAACACCTATTCCGTTAAGTACACAGAATGTAACACCTAATATTCCGTTAAGTACAGAAAATGTATCACCCGACGTTCCATACAATACACAAAATATCCCACCCAATGTCATGTTGAATTCTCAAAATTTATATTCATACGGCGATTCAATGACATCCCACGAAAACGCTCAAAATATTCAAATTGTCCCGCCCAATGTCAACATGATTAATCTGGAATCGATTGAGAAATACAATCAAAGTCCGCAAATTACAGAATCTCCTACGTCCATAGAAACAGATGGTATTACGTCGGTTTAACTGCTTTCCTTTTATTTCGTTTGTATATTTTTTCCCCTCTAAAAAAAAATTGAAAGAAAATAATAATTTAAGGAAAAACAATTTAATTGATTTATTAATATAGTTAACAGAGCTGTGGTTATTTTATTAAAACTTAAATTCGATTCTAAAAGTATGATTTAGACAAATCAGTTATTCATTTTATTTATGTTATTTATATTTATTGCTGTAATTCTAATACCTTGTAAGACAAATATTTCCAACTTCAATTAAACGTAACCTAGAATGAAAAATAAACATTTTCTCTCCACGTAAATTAAACTTTTTACTAGCCAAATCAGCTTTCAGCCTTCATAAGGCCGTCATCAGTGCCGAAATACAGAAGAAATACAGTTAAGTTTAACAGGAAATAAAAGAAAAGAAAAGTGAGTCTTCTTCATGTTGGAGATCAACATAAGACCTTTCTTTTGTAACTCTAACTCTTCTAACTCTATTTCCGCACTGATGATGTCCTTATGAAGGCTGAAAGCTGCTTTGGCTAGTAAAAAGTTTAATTTACGTGAAAAGACAATTTTTATTTTACCTTAAGATGACCTCCATAGACACTCCCATAGCTTTCCCAAGAAATACCATATAAAAAGTAAGAAACAATCAATTTAAAATAGGAGAAAATAAATCTAAATTTTTTTGTTTGCATGTTTAATAATTGTTAATTATTGGAACTGCGCAGTATGGACAGACAGATAGACATAGGAACAAAACTGTAAAGGTTTTTTTTTTTTTGTTTTTTTTTTTGTTTTACCTACGAAGTACTAAAAAATGTGGTGGACTGGTAATTTGTTTGGTTTATTTTACGGATAGGGATAGGGCATAGCACCCTAACAAATAACAGTGAAAACAAGTTTTTTGATACAAGTAGGGTGTAGTGCCCCGTACTTGTTTTTGGTTTACAAGGTATTAGAACTAGAATTGCTATGAACGAGTTTCAATTACGATGTATTTATTCCTCTAATCGTTATTTTATTTATTTACTTTTTTTAAGTTTACAAAGTTACAAAATATGTATGGAATTATTTAGATGATGTATCTATTGTAAAAAAAAATAAAAATTGTTTATTTATTTATTTATTATTTTTTAATTTTAATTGTGTTTAATATCTATTGTGATGGAGTGTAAATTTATATTTATACATAATATATTGGTTGTTTTAAAACATGTGTTGGAAAAATGAAGAGTGTGATACCTTGGCTAATTCTAAAAAAAAAAAAAGTTTCGATGGACATGGGCCTGTAAACTCACCGTTTTCGAGATACAGGGTCTCCAAAAATTATTATTTTTTATTTTTTTAACATATCTCAGAAACTGTTTGAGATCTTATCACCACACAAATTAATTAAGTAATAAAGGTAATAAGTATATCTACGATATTGACTCCTTTTATTAACTATACGAAAATTTTCAATAATATTAAAGTTAAAAAAAATGCATTAAAGCAGATGACGCGATTAAAAACAAATGTTTTTATTTACATTTACTCTCAACATTCAAGACATTATTATTTTTGTGACAAATATTGATTATCGTGTAAGATAAGGGTGGGGGGGGGGGGGGNAAGAAACATGTAGATGCGGCTAAACGCAATTCCAGGAAATTTCACCAAGCCTTGTGTAGTAATGTATCAACTAAAACAACAGTTCTCTGAAAAATTATATCCTCATTTAAAACCATTATCAGCTCACAATACTGCAATCAGTTTAAACATCTTCTGAACAGTTCACATCTTTTAATTTTTGTTAGAAGAGTTTTTTTTAATAAATTTTATTCGTTGAATAAATTAAACATTTTTTTCACCACTAGATGCCTGGAACTACAGGAAACACTTCTATGTAATATGTATGTTTTTAACATCATTCGAATTAAGATGTCACAGAAATACTCTTTTTAAATTACAGTATATGCTAACCCCTACATCCTTTCTTTTTTTTTTAACCCCAAAAGTTGTTCGGAATATCGAAGTTTTCGGATTTGCGGGGTTCGGATTTCTGGGGTTCTACTGTATTATCAAATATATATTAACAGCATATCATTAGTTTTGGACTTAAAAAAAAAAATAAATAAATAAATAAAAAATGTTCTACACAACAATAAGGCGCTGTGCACACTGAAGAAACAAGAATTGCATGAAACTAATATCACGTTTCAGTGCATAAAGAGGAAACCCTTTTTCTGACAGTTTCCATCACGTCATCTAACGAAGATGTATTAATTCAAAGTATTACGTTAATTTAACTAAAATGCTTTTTACTGAACTCATTTTTACACCAAACAAAACGCAATAATCTAAACTGAAATGATAAGCAAACAATAAACATGAAATCACGTGCAACTTAGTTTTGAAAAAACCTGACTTTTTGCTTGCATGAAACATGTTTCATGAAACCAAATGAAAATACAGTTTGAAAAATGCAGTGCGCTCCTTTCTGTATGCTTTAAATCAAGTGTTTTCATGATAATAAAGTTTCACGTTTCATAAAAAACTTCTTTCTTCAGTGTGAACAGCGCCTAATGAACAGTGCCTAATGAACAGCCTAATGAACACAGCGCCTAATGAACAGCACCTAAAAAAATGAATGAATGCTAAAATTTGTAGATATGAATGTTTAGTCCAGTCAGTGAAGCTCTGATTTGAGTACCTAGTTGATAAGAATACCAGATCTATAAGAGTACCAAGTCTATAAGATTAATAGTTCTATCCTAATATCAGATCTATACAAGTATGAGGTCCATGTAAGTACAAGGTCTATTCGAGTACTAGGCCTATACAAGTATTAACTCTACAAAAGTACCAGGTCTATAAGAATACCTACCCAGCTAGATGAACAGATGACCGCCACTTGGGTTTAATATTACCAATTGGGGTTCTTAGTTTTTTAGCTAGTACCGAACAAAATTGGAAGGTTTTGATATTTGGCTAATTTGTCTATTGTTGCTTGAAAATGAACAAATCAAAACTCCTGAACATTCTAAAGGGAGTTACTGCTATCTTAGAAAATAGGTTATTTATTTATTTTCAAACATCTAAAAAAAGATCATGTTTACAAAAAGAATTAATTCTATACACAATTAAAGATCATACATACAATTGTATAAAAGAAAATGTCCTCCCTGACTGGTCTAGTCATAGATATGATATTTCTTAAGTAATACGCTTGCAATAATTTTGTAATACACCTATAATAAATTTAATAATAGTTTATAATATCATTTATATTCTATAGGAGTACCCTGTACGAAATTTTACACTAAACAGAAAAAGTTCATATGAACATAGATCCTTCGAATAGCTTCTTTATTGAGATATTTGCAAAAAAATATTTGACGTGCATTCCTTACAAATTATCAAAAACTATGCTTGTTACCATTAATTACATTAAAGCAAACCTTGTAGAGTGTAGAGCATCAAATTCCTAATTTAACTCTTTAAAAATTAACAGGGCGTATAACTTAGAAATTTTTCTGAAAATTAGGATTCTGTTGATCAGCACTGGCATCAGTCTGATTCAACGCAAAATTTGATGCTCAAATACATTTGCATCAAGGTATTTTATGTTTAGAAGCGTAGTTTTTGAGAATTTTAAGGATTAATGTCAAAAAACTTTATTATTTTTTTAATATTAACGAAAGCTGATCCTATCCTATATTTATACATGAATTTTTGTTCAGTATCAAATTTCTTATTAGACACTCTTTATTCTATAGTCATATCTTTTAAAATATTTATAAAGAAAAAGTTATATATTAAATAATATGATCAGTTTGGCCATAAAGAATTTCTTCAATAAATTAATACTTAATATTAAATAATACCGTCTAAAATTCTAATAAGTACCAACATAATAATAATATATACATCAAGTTATATAAAACTATGAATAGTTATTAAATTGCCAACAAAATACTCGACAAACATAATTCGGGCCAATTTATCAATTTGTTTTATGGAAGGAATGGATTTTAAAAAGGTATTTATTTGTGGCCAGTGTTGGTATTTGTCAACTGGTGAGTTGGATGGTAATCAGTTAGTAGATAAGAAGAATTCACTTGGTAGCCCATCTTCCTACAGTTTAAATAACATATCTTCTTCACATCCAGTTAAATTTATCTGCAACCAAACAAAACATAAATTAGTAATATTTATTGGTTTTAAAAAAGTGTTGGACAAATTGGTCATTTCCACCTGATACAGTGGTTTGTGAGTTATTATAGTTGTCAAGTGCTTAAAAATATGTTTAGTTATAAATTAAAATAATTTTTTATAACTTAGACTTGCTTATTACTTGTGCTAATTTAAGCTCAAAAAAAGAAAAGAAAATTGGTTCAAGACAACTCAGAGAAACTTTGACTTATTATACTAGTTCATAATTACTTAGACCAGTGTTTTCCGTTTATTAGTTTTTGTGTTGTCATTGGTACATTTAATTATCATTGAACTTTTCATCAAAATGTATCATAAAAATAATATCCTTGGCGGGGAATAGAACCCGGCCTCTATTTCCGACTTTCTTAGGAATTTTTCACGGAAAAATGGCTTACATTGTCAATTACGATTTCACCTCGTGGTATGATTATTCTGAACATGTATGCCAAAATTGGGCCAGCAGTTTAGGTTCCAGGTGTCTCACAATAAAGACATTAAAAAAAAAAACCCTTTTTTGGATTCAGGGGTCCTCTAAAAGCGATAACCCATCAAAATCGAATTCTCCATCACAAACTTTCTCTTTATATGAGAAATTAAAAAGGAATATATATCTATCCGTGAAAAAAAATTTCTGCATTATTAAAATAGTTTTGTATATAAACGAGTCCGGTGAATAAGACAGAGCAAGATATATAACTACTAAAAGCTGTGTTGGGAGGAAAAATGAGAGTAAATAAACAATGTGTCCTAATAAATGTTAGAGAAAAAGGGGCATATTACGTAACAAATAACTTAGCCCTGAAGAGGCTAGCAATATTCTAACATCAAATTGTTTATAACTTAATAAAAACATTATAGGTTCGGCATGGGCATGCGCAAGACGTTTCAACCCGGCTTTGAGACTCGATTCGTACCGTCCTCCACCAGCTGTTCCAACCTATACATTGTCTATCATAGAGTCCAAACGGTCCTCATTCAAAACTGTACGACATGAGTAGTAATGTCCATTGTCACACATGATGACAGGCAGGTATATGTTAGGTTTTAAATTAAATGTGGATCCAATATGGTTTTTGGATTCAAAGTGTCCATGGGAATCTAGATTCATTATGGATTAACTGGATCGAGTCTCTTCTATCTCCACAGGGTGTACACAATTCGATCCTGACAGACGCAAACCGTAGGTATGAACACCCCCTAGCGTGTTTCTGTAGAAACTGTAGTCAAATCATCGCCCTTCTCTTATTAATAATACTTATTAATAATATTAATTATTCAAAGTCACTAACCCGTTCCAACTCGACAATGATCTTTTAACATTACAAAGTAAACGCCTACAAAAAAAATTGTCCTAAATGATTTGTGGACGATGTTGTACCCTAATTTGTAAGAATGGTACAAATTGGAAGAAACATCATATTAATGTTACTATGGTCTAACAATGCTTGTGAATTCTGTTTACCATAAAAAAATGAAATTGTTACCTGGAGGTAAAGTAGAAGAGGAGTGATAAGGCGGTGACTAGTAAAGTGATAAGAGATGAAGGTAACCTTGCAGAGGCAGGGTTACAACCGTCAGATGAACATGTGTAAACGCAGGATCTATACTCCAGCTTGTCTCCAGGCTGTTTGATATAATCACAGTAATTGCCCATATCCACCGACGAACAGAATCTACGGGTACCTACGCCGCCTGTAAATAATCATCATAAGCATTCAAAAATAAATTGCATTTTTAAATAAATAAAGCAATTGGTTCAGTTGAAAAGCAAAGCAAGTGAAATTATAACATAAAAGAAAAAACGCTCGTGTTTGTCTGTCATATCGGGCTGTAAGGGGAATTTGAACAGGAAAGTGAACATAACAACACAAACATAGTGTTTTCCAACATATAGTATCCCCGATGAAAAAAAAATCTTATTTTGAGTTTTAGGAAAAAGTCATTCTTTATAAAAACTCCTACTCGAGCAAAGAAAAACTCGCCGATGAAAACGGCGAGTTTAGTCGATGTTTTTAATTTTGATGGTTTTTGAAGTGAAACTTGTTTGGCATCAGTGGAGTGAAGTTTTCATATAGTGAAATCGTGTAACGAAGTTGGCGATTCGAGACTTGTCCAAGTGAAACATTTTTACAGATTAATTGTTATATCTATTTAAAGACCTCCAAATCGAAACAAACATTTATTTTCATTGGAATAAATGTGGTTGCTTTAGCGTAGCAATATATTTGTTTCAATTAAATTTCCCATAACCATTTCTTAATCCTGAAATAATAAATTCGTCAAAAAACGAAAGAGAGCAATGCATTCTAGAACTTAAGTTTCACTTGTATTGCGTGAGAGCCTCACACATTTTTTTTTTTTTTTTTTTTTTTTTTTTTTTTTTTTTTTTTTTTTTTTTTTTTTTTTTTTTTTTTTTTT
>KZ651839.1:299056-318210 GCA_001010745.2 Gerris buenoi
AGCCGGGAAGACGTCACATAAATAAATAAATATGTAATATTAAAATAAAGCACTAAATTTCTAAAATGATGGTTTGAGTATTGAAAAGAAGTCTTTATTTAATATTTATTATGTAATAATGGATATATATGGCTCAAAAAACGAAATCAGAAATATAAACGCGAGAAAAGTTGGGTTTGGGACCAACTTTTCTCGCGTCGTCTGGTATTATTCTGAAGCGCGTGAAAAACCGCAGTCTATATAAAACCACCTTAACCACACATGTTTGGTGAGTTTATTGGTCTACAGGTAAAGTATTGCAATTGCCTTAATAAGTATATAAGAACGTCTGCTACTTTCACAAAACATCTTTATAATTATATGACCTTCACTTCATAGATTCGTCACAAGTCGCTAACATACATTTTTTTCCTGGTGATTCACTTCATATTTTAAACGCGTATTATTATCATTTTTATTTTAAGTGTTAACAATATCATGCAAAAGCTCATTTCATGCAGAAGAAAAGAAAAAAAAATTAGTTAGTTTAAGAAAATGAAAGTATAAGAGGAAATGGAGTTAGTGTTTTTTATACCAGCATACATGTTGGTTGTTTTGATGCAGTACGATGCCTCGAAGATATGCGAACAGTTGGTAGGCCTGAGTGTGTTTCGCTGCTTATCTTGTATTAACATGTCCGAACACTCGGTGTTATTGGGAGCGAAACATTGGTAGCAGAGAATTGCATCTCCTTGATTCGATCCACAATTAGAAATAAGCAGCATTAACAGACAAAATAGAAGAAAAATAGTAAACAAACTCGGGAAATAAAAGATAATCCTTTTTTTTTGTCGAACAAAATAGTTCAATAAAACAATCTAAACAAAGATCCGTATATCTTACTAGGTTTCAATTATAAATCTAGTTAGTTATTGTAATAGGTCTTAGTATAGACTAAATCTTCTATATCAGAGGTTAAACTATGATTACAGATAAAAGGAAGAAAAAAGAAAATTATTATATTTTGGAAATTAGAACATTTCTTTTTGTCGCACTTAAAAGTTCGATAAAATAGAAGTGAAAAATAAACTATTATAAAAATATGTAGTTCCTATACCTATACCCTACCCCATCAGTGTTTCTTCCAGTTATGGGTTACATTCTAGAGAAATTACTGCTTAGGCGTATTTTCCCTTCACATACTACGTTTACACGTCGTTTTGGACGGTTTTGAAAACGATCCGCTAGTTCAAAACGATGTATGAACGGAGAACGGCGGATCGTATCGGTCTAAATCCGCTCCACCAAAAATACGTGATCGGAACGGGGGATCGAATTAAAAACGCTCGTATGAACAGGTCGATAGAACCCTTAAACAAAATCCCAAATCATCAGCAAGTTTACCAATATCATAATCATTCAACCATTTAGCAATGTCACGGAGTTCTAGATATTATCTCATCTACTCTTGAGAGGATAAAGTGCTGCTCAGCTGTCTTCCTGGATGAAGCTCTAGATTTTGGCAGAGTTTGGCACGCTGGTATGCTCTGGAAACTGAAGGGTTTCCATTCACATATAACCTCATCTTCAAATCATATTTAGCAAACAGTTCGTATCACGTTTCCTATAACCTTTCATAATCTCATATAAATTCAGATTCAGGAATACCCCTTTCCTTTTACTTAAACTTTTACACAGACTCTTACCCCCAACACATCTAAACAACATGCAAAACAAATTACTCATCTACAACACCATAATAATAAAACCTACATGGAGATATAGCATAGAACTCTGGGGTTACACCAAACCTTCCAATTCCTATCGCATCCAATCACTCCAATCCAAGATCCTAAGAAAATAGCTGACGCCCCCTTCTATGTTTCAAACCTCGTCCTTCATAATGACCTTAAAGTACCCTTTGTCTGTGAATTAGCCATTTCCCGATACAAAACCTTCCACGACTCCCTTTCTGACCATTCCAATCCTCTAGTCCACAGTCTGTTTTCCCGGTCCGTTCCTGACAATCCTCCTAGACGCCTGAAGAGGCAGTGGCCGCGTGACCTTCTAGTCAACTAATAATATTTATTCATTTTAACGATTTTGGTAGTATTTATACTACAGAAAGATTAAATTTTAATTTAAATCAAATTATAATTATTATTAACTACGGGAAACAGACAGAGAAAAACAAGCTCCTGCGCCGGGGTTTGAACCCGGGCCTCTGTATTTCCAGTACAGTGCTCTTACCAGCTAAGCTACGCGGGAGTATGGTTTCCCCTGACGTTATAGATACCTTAACCCGATTTTAAAGCTTTCAATTTTCCACTAAAGTCTAAGTAGTCAACATTAATGACATAGAACTAGACCGAGAAATATCGCTTATAATTATAAAGTACCCAATTAGTACCTGTACCTCGTACAATCAATTAGAAATTCATTTTTACGATTTTGGTAGTATTTATACTACAGAAAGATTAAATTTTAATTTAAATCAAATTATAATTATTATTAACTACGGGAAACATACAGAGACGACTGGAAATTTAGAGGCCCGTGGTTCAAATCCCGGCGCTGGAGTCTATTTTTCTCTCTATGTTTCCCGTAGTTAATAATAATTATAAATTGATTTAAATTAATAATATTTATTTAAATTTCATGTTTTAAATTTATTCATTGTTCTTTACACTACACATTAAATATGAAATAATGTCTGTCTCAATTTAGTAAGTGGATAGTTCCTTGCCTCACGTTGTCTCAAGTCACATATTCATTCATCCGTATTGCTTATAATTATAACAATAATATACATTGTAGTTGCAATAATTAAATAAAATGAAAAAAAAAAAAAAAAAAAAAAAAAAGGAATACCCCAAGGTAGCATCCTTGCTCCTTTCATATACGATGTTTTCACCCACGATATTCTCCATCAGATAAGGGCGTTTGATTTTGTACGAATTTTCGACCAGTGTAGCCGTCTTATATTAGGATTACAAATCATAGTTTAAATACCAATTATTGCAAAATAATAATGAGGACTACCATATTATTTTATTTTTATGGCAGTGAAGTTATGGAAGTAAAGAGTTTATCACTTGGTTTCACAAAGTGATTTTTTTTCTCTTTCTTTAGCCTTTTTTTCAAACAAAAATAAAAATACATATTTATAAGGTGGTAACACTGGAGAGGGATTAGACACGTAATTCTAGAACCTGAATAAATTCCAATACGATTTAAATATAAATGCCTTCTGTCATCACATTTATATTAAATTATGTAAACAAATGTTTTTAAGACTACATGTCCTTGTTACTTGCTTTTATAAATCTCCTAAAATCTTATTAGTTGTGTTGATGTATTGGACTTAATTATTTTAAATATTTATTAAAATTTGTATAATTTACTATATCATCATTATAGATACTTATTATTAAAAGGACCGAGCATAATTATTGTCATTTGATGATTTATTTGTTTTGAATTATAATACAGACGAATAATATTTATTTATTAATTTTGCATAAGTTTTGTAATTTATTGAGTCATCTGTCATATGCAGCTTACCTAAGCTACCCTGAATCGACACACATTAAAAAAGAATGTTATCAATATAAACAACATTTGGTAAAACTGCAATTCCTGTAATATAGAACAGAACAATTATGTACAAGTATTAAGTATATATAACACATTACACCACTGTGTTTCAAGCATTCAAAATACATATAACAATTCAATATATAAAATTCACCAACAACAAAGTAAATACTAAGCCAGTCATACACGTTCACCTGCACTACAGGTTTGCCTATCGGTTGAACCGCAACATGTATGGCCGGCTTTCTATACATTTAGTTCTATCTCTATACATAGTAGGTCAATTTTAAAGACAAAAGAGAAAAAACGAGATAAGAAACGAAAAATTTCACTAATAATATAAGTAAAAAGAAGAAAAATGTTTAATAATAAATAACTTGCCATATTACAGTATAGGACTACAATTAAAGTTAATTCTGACAGCGTGAGAAAGTAAAAATGAAATGAGGAGGGGAGCCAATAAGAGTTTGAGATTTTGAAAGCGAGAAAGTTTGACCAACCAATCAAACAAAAATGACACTAGATAATCCACAAATGATAACCACCTTGGGGCTTTAATTTTTCTTTCACATAGATGAGATGGCCAAACCTGAGCTGTCAAATTGCAATCCTACCCTATTATTTTTTTTTAAATGTTATTATTAGAGACCTTTTTTGGATTAATCAACATTTATCAATAAACAACAATTTATTAACATTTATTGTTTTTAACTACTTTTTTATGCGTTACAATATAATTAATGAGAAATTATAAAAAAAAGAAAATGGGTTAAGGTTTTTGCTCTTCCTTTTGAGCGCAATAAGCGACTCAGTCCCCGGTTCTAACTTAATAATTAATTTAGAATTACGTTTTGATTCAAGTGCGTTGCTAAAATTTCTGTAA
This sequence comes from Gerris buenoi, assembly GCA_001010745.2. Lineage (NCBI taxonomy): Eukaryota > Metazoa > Arthropoda > Insecta > Hemiptera > Gerridae > Gerris > Gerris buenoi. Next base: position 303,516 of record KZ651839.1, read on the forward strand.
TTATTATTATTAATCGAAGAGCCTATATGAAGAACTTGTAAAATGAACGTTGAAAAGAGGTAAGACCATAATAAAAAATATTTCTATACATAATCATAATATATAAAATAAATAAGAATAAGAGTATTTGTTATTAGTATTTAGAAAATTATATCTAGTCCATTAAAATTCCCTTAAAAAAAAACAAAAAAAACCTTTGGATTTTATGAAATAAATTGGAAGAAAACAAAAATAAAATGCATTAATTTACAAGTGTCCAAATTATACCAACATTTATTTAAATTTGGAAAGAAAGAAGAATTCAAAAACAGGGAAGAAAAACACTTCATACAAATAGTCCATTATTTTCCATCACCAAAATAAGTTTTTTTTAAGTCCGTTTTTTAAGTATTAAGTCCCTGATAAGTTCCTCATGCTTAATCACCACAGATAAGAGAGTGGATAATCCGATAAGCGAACCTGCCCAACCTTCAAATCTTCCCACGTGTTTGATGCAGTATTCGGCGTTGTAGACATCGTCACAGGACTGCGGCGCTATGTCCGAGTCATCGGGAAACATCTCCTGGCACTGGAACGGGTCCGTCAGATCGTTGCTGTTACACTGGTAGCAATAGATAGCAGCACCTGTTCATTGTTAACCAAACAGTTTAGAACTAAAAAATAATGTAAGTAAACATCCATATTATGGCCTTTTTTTAAAAAAATAAATAAAGCACAGCTGATTTATTTTATTAACAGATTATAATTATAAATAGTTGCTGTTGCGCCACTTGACCCAACCGGATACAGTCGTGGACGGAGATTTGCAAGTGGGTGAGAAATCTATGATGGTGGTATGTATAACTGTATAATTGCGTCAGCTGGATTATATTTTTAAAATACAGTATGAGTAGAGAAAATAAGATGAGGCAGAACGCTGGAGCCCTGGAGCCTCGGGTTTTTGACCCTACAAGGACACTCGAAGGTCACCGGAAATGTCATTTATGTCACCCCGCATCCTCTAACGACACGTCAAGGTCACAGCCCCTGTGATTAATGTCGCCCCGACCTCGACCTCGGCCTATAACGACACGTCAAGGTCACAGCCCCTGTGATTAATGTCGCCCCGACCTCGACCTCGGCCTAGTATTCGATATTTCCGCCGCCCTCATCCTTGTCATCACGTTCTATATTTTCCATAAATAAGACTGATGTCTGTTAACAAAGAACATATAAAATGACATCATATCTCTCTTTTGTATTCTTTGTTATTATATAAAAAGTCACACGTTTCTCCTGCAATCCTATCTATTTTCTTATAAATAACTTATAATTATTAAGGAAATAGGTATCTTATAAATCTAATCAACTCAATAACAAGACATTTCAGGTTTAACAAATTATATTTTATCGTAATAAAAATAAATTACAAGACATATAAACAATGTTTATTATTTTTTTATAATTTATTGAAAGCCATCTATTTTCGATGTCCTCGTAACGTCTCCTTGTCCTCCACGATAAATGAGATATTGTAAGCTTTTCCAATCCGTCCGTGATACCTGAGATACATGTTTGGCGCTGCGTTGTAAGCTTCCGCCTGTTCTTTTGTAATTATATTGACAATCCGTTTCGGAAGNAGGCTGATGTAATCGTAGTATTAGATGTTTACCGTTGACCACTACATCTTGACTAGGTTCGGCAGCTTTTCTCTTTCTGTTCACAATATCGTTCCTCTTGACATATTCACGCAGCTCGGTTTCTCTCTGTACCAACAATGTCCAATCGGCCATGGTTATGAAAAATGGAGGTGATGTCCCGTCCAAACTACGAATTGCAAGTACAGCCGAAGACTTCCTAGTCAAGCCTACTACGACACATTTTTTCATAGGTTCGAGTAGGAAAGCCCATTCTAAGACGAAATGTTCCATGTTGTAGTAAAGAGCAGACTGAGTTGAAATATGCACAACTCAGAGGTGGGTGGGGAGAAGATACAAATTTGCGGTTGAAGGTGGGGATGTGGAACGGAGCGTGTACGAGTTCAGGGTCGGTTATATCCTTGTTGGACTGCCATATCCCGGATGAGATCATGAGAATGGATATATTATTATAAGCAGGTGGAACGAAGCGTAAAGGTTTGCTAAGTTCAGGGTCGGTTATATCCTCTTGGCGTAGTCACTCATCCGAAATAAATGGTAGATGTCTTAACGTCTGCACTAGAAGAGAGCTTGCATGTATAGACGAGGAGAGAAGTGTGACCGATCATATCAAACTTATTTTTTTGTATTTCAAACTTATTTTAGTAGCTCTTTCAAGGGAACCCAGGAGTTTTGGGTAGACGAAAGACCAATCCATTTGACAAGTGCTCAACCCTTATTTCGACGGACAATTGTTTCAATTAAATAATACTCGGGATAATTTGTTTTCTTTAGCTCCTCCTCGTAAAACTTGCCCAGAATCGGTTGTCCTCCGGAATCGACTAAATTGTACAGGGGTACGTCACGCTTAAACATTTGATTAATTTGAAACTGCTCGTTAGTCCAATTGGGCGTGTAGCCTTTGGTAAAGAGATGCTTATGTTTACTGATGCGAACCCAGTCTCCGACATTAAACTTTGGTTTTCGACGTTTACCCTGCCTAGTACTCAATCGTGCGACAATTGCCGACTCGTGTCTTTTAGTCACATCAATAGGTCTCATACCTATAGAGCGATGTATTCGACGGTTGTAAGTGTCCACCAAACTGTCTACATAGTCCACCCACTTGTAGGCCCCAAGCATGCTAAAATGTCTCCACATCATTTCTTTAAGTGTGCGATTAAAGCGTTCAACAATGGTCGCCTTGAGGGGGCTATAGGTAAAGTAATGATGGATCCCCTTGTTTTTTGTAAGAGATTTAAACTCTGAACCTCTAAATTCCAACCCCTTGTCCGTGTGCAACAGGGCCGGTGACAATCCGGATTCATCGAAAATTGAAGCCATCGCTGCGCTCACCTCCTGACTGGTTTTTCTCTTTAGCGGTTTCGCCCATGCCCTCTTTGAGCCACAGTCAATAACAGTCAGAAGGTATCGATATCCACGGTCCGGCACGGTCATTTCGACCAGGTCGGCTTCCCATAAATCGTCGAGAACACCCTTGATGACGACTCTGCTCCTGGCGAACCGTTTCCGAGCGGGAGCGTGTATCTCGCGGACAAGACCCTCTTTAACACTTGTTGTCATGACTCAAGCCGACTACTCAATGACGCCGGCTTCGCGCAATTCTTCCAATATGGATTGTATTTCATTGTAATGTGAATTGTTACCGGCCTGTGTAGACGCGTTTATGAGACGTAAACGATCGACGAGCTCGTTGACATTGTTCCAGTAAACATAGTCCACGGGACGATTGGTAACACGCTTAAAACCTTTACCCCTGACCGGCGGTGGAATCTTTGAAGCCTTTCCAGGTGGGTCCGGATTGACCAATGGTTTTAGAAATTTGCGATACTTGAGACCTGACGAATTGAAAACTCTGGTACTGGAATAGCCCTGTCGTGCCGCGTTTGTCCGTATAATAATTTCCTGGTAATTGGCCAAGTCCACGGGTGTGTATTTGTCGGGCTCGTAGAGGAAAAGCAAGTTAAACAGACCGTCGGTGGCCGGGTAAGGTTTTCCCTTGACATAAATGTTGTCATAATCAAGCTTCATGTCGCTATCGCCGATAACAATGTTTCCCTCTGAGGTGACTTTAGGTCCATAGACTGTGTCTAGTTTCCTATCGACGGCTTCGCCCGTGAGCAAATGTCTGACAAAGGGCCGTCCGTAAACACTGATGTCACCTAAAAACATGTTCAATTGCTTCGAACCTTGCGGCGACGAGAGATAGGTTTTAAACTGCGGGCTACTTGTAGGAGTCGATTGAGCACGTTTACTAGATGTGGCAATGTTCAAAGGCTTGCGTAGAGGTGAGGCGGGTGATGATAACGGTTTGGGCGATGACGGTTTAGTTTGCGATCGCGTAACCATTAATGCACCGAGTTTTCGACGAAAGGCCGGTGACTGCGCACCACGTGAGCTTTCCGCTGCCATTTTAGCCGACGATTGCGGCATTTGTGTAGAAGCCAAATCGGGTTCAAAGGCAAATGTCTGTTCATCATCGTCGGCGGGGGCGAGTGCGGGGGCGTGTGCGGGAGCGATATCGTCGGCACCCTCTTCATCCCATTGCGTCGCTGCAGTCGAGTATTCTTTCGAGTCCCTAGCAGCTGCGGTCGACACGTTTGTTGTTACGTCGGGTCGGTACGTGGTCGACATGAGCAGAGTTTTGTCCAGACTTTGAGCAATATTCTGCAGGGGGTCCATAAGGGGTTTTACACTCTCCTCTGTGATTCTCTTGACGGCCGCCCGTCCCGAGCGCAATAGTTTATTCTTCTTGCGAATGACATCTCGCGTTTTGATCAAACGTCTTTTCACGTCCTTACTCGTCGATTGCATTTTGACGACTGAACGCCTCGCCCAATTTGTTGAAAATTATAAACTCGTCGAAACCGCGACGAAACCTACCATTATCGATGGGTGCCTCTTTGTCAATGACTAAAAATCCGTATTTCTTACTCCAACATTGGACGCACAACTCGTGAAATTTTGTCCATGACATGTCGGTGTTGACATGATCGTCGTATACATGTCGGAGGTTTGTATCGTCCATTTTAAACAGTATAAGCATGTTACACTGATCTCGGATACAATGTTTTGGAACGTTGGCATACGATTGCGAAAGGTAAAACGAGTCGACACCCATGTGTCGACCTCGGGTAAAGTATTCCTTCATCCGCTCCTGTTTCTCCATCATTACGTCGTCAAAAATGAAAATCGAGTTTTCCCCGACCTGTTCAGGTTCTACGACTTGGTCAAACTCATTTGTGGGATAGAAACCGATTTCGGGCATACCACTCAGCACCTTGCTCAAATACCTGTACTTTGGCTGGTCCAATGTTTTGGCGTAGAGGTACACATTGTCAAACCTCAGACCGTTTATATGCAATAAAAGTGATACCATCAAGTGGGTCTTACCACCGCCCGATGAAGCGCAAATAAGTGCTCGGATCGGGTGTCGTCCAAATAGACGACTGTGTCGACAATTTATCCCCTCATGAATGTCATCGCCATCTACTAGTTTCATCACGTCAAACGACGTGTTCTGTTTGACGAATCGCATTATACTAAGAGGTAAAGGATTTCCAATACTATATTTATAAAAAATAGTCATGTTGTGGAAAAAAAAGTAGGTTTATTGTTTTTTACACAGTATAAAATTTTAGTTTATACCACAAATACAATTTCGATGCCTGATCCCTGGCGCAGACGTAGTTATCACCGCTGTGTCTGATGCATGCGAGGCGGGGCATCGATGTCCAAAAGTTTAAATTTTTAAGTGAGGGACATCCAAGTTGGTCCAGATCTGTAATATTCGTAGTCACTCCGCAGCATGTATGTAGAAACTTGGACTTTTCAAGTCCCTTCACATAGACTTGATCGTAGTTGTTGTTGAGAACTTGTAGTATGGGAATCAGACGATGATAGTCTATATCTCCATCCTCCCACGATAATCCGTGGCAATGCTAAGCCATTTATTGTCCCTGGTGAGAGCAGTCGATGAATCCTTAGTAGGGGGTGACTTAAACAGATACCAGCTCATAGCACCGGTACCTACGTCAATGATTGCCAACTCCTTGACGATAAAACTGTCCGAACATCGACTGTTGCAGGTGTTACAGGACTTCTTCAAGTCTCGAAAGCAAATTATATCGACAATGGCGGCTTTCATTGTGTTGACTGACGATCAAGGCTCTAAACACAAAACCTTATATTTAGCCTCTCCCCTCCAATAATGTATCACGGGTGACTGACTACGCATTCTTTGTTACAATGCCTGTGAGAGGATAATGAGTAACGAGGTTATCGTGTAAAATTAGGCAATATGCACTTGTGCCTTCGGGAATATTAGCAGACGTTTCAAACTCTATCTTGATGTCCACAGAGGCCGAAGTCACAGACTCCACTTGTCGACTGCAATCTAGCACAACAAACGGTGCGTCCCTGATAAACTCCTCGTATGTCAGCATGGGATGCGCCTCGGATCGGCCGTAATAGGAGCGTTGAAAGTCGGCGTACATTTCATACAACCATGCTAATGTTTTCTTGGTAAAGTTCAAATTTAAATTGTCATAGGGGTACGACTCGCTTCCAATGTAAAGACGAACATTTTTCAAAGCACATGCATCAAACTTGTTAACGTCCTTTTTCTGTTGGTTGATCCGACCCGTCTGCAAAGCTAAAATAACGTAGCGAGGCTTCTCCAATTGTGTGCTAGTTTTGATGGTCCATGTATGGTTCTGGGTCTGAGGAAGAACGGGATATGTAAACAGGTTCCACGTACGAAATGCCATCGATATGGGGACGTTACGCTCGAGTAAGTTAAGCATGCGAAGTTTCTGAAGATCGTTCAATGTAAAATAGGGGAGTTTCCACTTGATACTTGTAATATCGACTTTGTTTGTGGCCTCTCCTACGGGCTCGGCAGAATCGATAGGTATAAACATGTTGTCGTCCTTGTTGGCCCGGAGTAAAATCAACTCGAGACGGGAATTCATCAGGACTCGCTTGTAGTCTTCGGCAAAGCCCAAGACCGTGTCCAAAGGGATGCACATGCTAAATTCACCAGTGGTCTTGTTCAAAGCTTGATTGTAGGACTTTTCAGTTGCCGGTAACATCCATCCGGCGGACTGTAGTCTTTGAGCAGTGGCTTTGCTGAAACTCGAGTAACCCTTTAAAGTTGAAGTGATACCGGGCATCCTGGTCTGATCAATTTCGACGCCATTCAACTCAAGACGAATGTCGCTAAATGCGTGAGCGCCGGCATTTGATGCAAGCGTGTAGAGCACTGGTGGCGGTGTCATCTTTCCCTCGATGCAAATGAAGCTTTTTGATGGCAATACGTAAGTGTCGGGCTGTTGAAAGGGTATCCTTATTTCATCGGAATTGTCAAATTTACTCGACGAATAGGGTAGATGACTGTGGTACTCTAGTTTTACTATGGAATCGTCGAATCTTGGCGTTTTTGCCAAATCTAGCAATGTGGCGGAATCCATTGTCGCGAATTTTAAAGCCGAGATTCTGTAAATAGTCGCGATTGACAGATGTTAGCCCAGTGACTTGTTGTTGTCTACTGAAGTCTACAATATCGACGGGTCGGTATTTAAAGTCAATCATTACTGCGCTTAAGATGAATACGAACGGTAATGGTCTCTCCGCGAAAGTCCACCGGTCGGCCCTCTTGATCCTTTATCGAGATATTAACAGACGTGAGAGTATTTGTTAATGTGTGCAAGTAGACAACCGTTTGTGGCACTTCGACTATCTTGTATCCCGGAGCTACAGTGGGAAAGAACTGATGCAGGACATGAGACTCTTCACCATTTATATACGAACCGGTGACTATATTACATTCTACAGACAATGCGTTAACTTTGAATATGTCGACAATTGTATCCGAAACACAGCGTTCATTTTTCTCAATTATTTTCGGCTCAAAACCGAGAATGCTACCAATACTGTTGACCGATTTAAAGTTTAACTTTTTATCCTTACTAATAACAGTACAGGTGAGCGAGTTGCGTTGCTCGTTCACGTCAATATCGTACTTTGAGAGCTCCTTAGCGATATCACTAAGTTCGTAAGAGCCCTTGGGGAGTTTTATCATGTCACCCACTATAATCTTGCTATACACTCTATTCGAACCAATGACCACTGGGGCTATATGCTCTATGTTTGCCTCGAGTATTGTACCGAGCTTAAAGCCTAAAGTAGTCAAAATTGTATCTTTTAAATCGTTGAATAATGTCTTGTTGCTTTTTATTACTGTTCGTCCGCCTTTTACACCGAATTTTATTTCAACGCCTTCGGGAAGATTAGTTTTAATAATAGCAATAATCTGATCGAAAGTGGGGTTTTGCGGTACTTCAAATACTATGTCATCGTACATGAGGTAAATTCGATTATTGGTCTCATCTACGTTCGGAATAGAATTGTACGCTTCAAAGGACAACAGACCGCACACCCAATTACCATCGTTCAAATGCACCGGTGGGAAAAACTCGCTAGTGAGAACCGATTTGTCACCGGTGAATGTTAACGTTAGAGACATGACTGACTCTAGACAAAGTCAACAAGTGTAATATATAGTGGGCTAGAGATCGCTGCACAATATGACTGCTAGTATCATGCATAAATGACCGCAGATAAACGTGTCAAATGGTTGGATTTGACGTTGGTTGTAGAATATTGTTGTGCCTTCCAAATAGTCGACCAGTTCTTGAGGCGGAGACAAATCACCGTACGGATCGAAATACACCGCCCTGTAACCGTCGACATAATACAACACCCAATGACTGCCGGGTTCACGCCACGTTTGCAAATTGATAATGCCGCATTCCACGTTACGTCTTCTTTTTGGCAAGCGATCGCGCATAAAGACTCCGCGAAACTTGCTAAGGCGAAGCCGGTCTGTTAACGCACGTTTCATATCGTAATCGGTCAAAGGGCGTGCAGGAAGGCTCACGGTTAGTTTTTTGAGCTTACATAGAGTCCGAGTCCTTTTCTGTACGGTCTCAAATATAGTCCCTTACCGAGCGCCACCTCCTCCATCTTTTTGTTGTGCCGCCTGGCCTCCTCCAAAGCTTGACTAGCCTGACGACCTTCGTTTATGGTCTTGACCAAACTGGCCGCCCCGCCTGCTACAGATCCGAGAGCGGCCAAAGCCGGTATCGCGGCCATAAGAAAAGGTAAAATACCTCCTCGCTTCGGCACCGGTATTACTCGAGGCCGATGACTAGCTTGACGACTGCCAATACCTAGTTTTGCCGCTCGCAGAGCCGCTACAGTTTTCTGATGAACGCTTTTACCGTTCCCGGCCTTTTCAACAGCGAGCCTGGCCAGCGAAATTGCCTTCCTAAGTTGATTCGGAGCGTTTTTCTTTGCTCGTTTTTTACCGCCGCCGCCGAGTTTTCTTTTGACTTTCATAGCCGTTGTTACCGACCAAGCAGCTGCTTTTTCGCCAAAACTCGAGTCCGGTGCCTTTACACGTTTCCAAGCCGCTTCCTCCAAACGTCGGTCTGCTTCGGTTCTCGACTTTTGATTTGCGTAAGCAATATCGTGTTGCTTACAAGCGTCGTCCAACGGATTGATCCCCGCCTGACCCAACCTTTTTTGGAGTTTAGTACCCGGACCGCAAAAACGATAGCCTGGCAAATGTAATTCTACCGGTAAACTGTCAACCAACTTGTTAATCACTCCTCCACGACCTTTCTTTCTAAGTGCTAAACGCATACTGATGTATCGCGTGTTTCGCACTCTGTTTTTATATTCGCGCGCGATAACAAATATGTATTTTTTTTTTTATGTAGATAGGGCCCCACCTCGCCCTATCCTGTGGTGACCAACCAATGTGTTTTGTCACCTCCATTTCCGATGTTGTCGTGCCGTAGTCTCCGGTCGGTAATGTTGCCATAATGTTTGCATCCCTACAACTACTCTGTGTTTTCATTGTCGCTGCCGCCCGCGACATCGCTGCCTTCATCGATCTCCATTATCCGATGATGACCGTGGGCAAGGGTGGTGATCTTATCCGGTAGAATGTGTCGTTTGTCGTCAGTGGAAGAGAGAGCCAATTTATTTATTGCTACTGTATATAGCCTAAGGCGATATGAACGTATGAGGTTGAACTTTGAAGACATTGATTTTGATTCAAAGAGGGCCCTTTTAAAGTCGTCAAATGCGAGTTTATTCTTTACAGCGCTTCTTTTAACACCCTTGGCCTTTTTTATCGAATCAATGCCTTCAATTTCGATTGCGTACATTTTTGCTCTCAGTCCCACAAACGATTTTATTTTCCTGCCCGCGGTCTCATCTTTAAATTTCCCCAAGACTTGTTTGTTGGCTGACGAATGGCATGGATGGTTTGAGGGGAGGTTGCTAAAATCAAACTCTTCTCCGAGAGCTCGGAAAGCTTCGACTCTCCAGTCTTCGTCAGCCGTCTTTATAGTGTAAATAAAACTGTCCGTGTCTGTGTAGGCAAGTGTGAGTCGTTCGGGACCGTAATGCCGGATCATTCGGTCATAGTGGAATGTGAGCATTCTCACCTTTGCATGTTCCAGAATGCTCATACCGACATAGATGGGCTTATTGAAAAGGATCTTTGTCTTTGACATATGAATCGAAACCAGATTTTCCTCTATAATAACCCTACTCTTAAAATTTGGTTTTGCAATTAGTTTCTCTGCTCTTCGCCATGTTGTCACTAACCTCAAATCCATCCGGTTTCGACAATTTTCAATCGTTTTTCCATAATTAGCGTTGTTGTAAAGCTTATAAAGATCCCTTTCAAAGGAGCTTTTGGCGTTTTTTCGACGCTGGTTATTCAGTTGAATAAAGGGCGCTAACCATGCCGATTGTCGGAATCCTACAATTCTATGGACAGTTTTTAATTCACACCCGTGTGCTACAACAAACTGGAGCAATTTGTAGTGTAGCACATATTTAGTCTTGGGGCTGAGGGTTCCAACAAGTTTAACATAGGCAGAGCCAGCCGGTTTTATCCGTTCGGGCAGAGGTGGAAGGTCGTTAAAATAATCGTGTAAATGTTCCGGGATGTCTATGTCCACCTCTGCTATGTATCCCGAATCGGATTTGTCAGACACAGTCAGCAAATTCACATCGCGTGGATCAACCCATCGGAATTCACCCATTGGTAATGATTCCGACGATGCGAGTCCATATAGATTATTAGCATCTATATAACACATTTGCTGACTATTGTCCGATTCTACAAATCTTTGGCTCACCTGTGTAAACCCTCCGCGGATGCCACGTTCGATAAAAAGCATCATGTTGTAATCGGTTATGAGGTCGAGTTGTACACCAGTAATTTTCAGCATGCCGTTGAAAGCCAAACCGGGAAGACTGTAGTAGTTGGCCACCTCCAAGTTATAGTCCGAGTGGAAAAACTCCCTCCGGAAATTCTCAAATACTTCGGCGAGGAGGTAGACATCGGTCCGGAGGTACAGCTCGGAATATTCTCGGAGGTTTCTGATGTTAAACACGTTCCATACTTCAACGGCATGCTTGTACTCGTCCTCACTTATGCCCGATTCATTTAGCCTACTGTAAAATGACTCTCTCGGCGGCAAAGAGGTCTCGTCCAGTTTCTCCCACTCGCTCATGTACTCGTAGGGCATCTGACCCTTACGCAACAACAACTCTAGCTGCCTGCCCGCGTAGAGTTTTGGAAGGATCTTATAACGATCGGGTGTCATTGTTTTTACAAGAGCGTCTAAACTTGACGGTAGGAATCTAAATGAATCGAGAAACCGAAGCCAGATCATTCCTTGCGTGCAGATAATCTGTTTAGAAACTGATATATACCTTTCAGATGTATCTGCAAGCACTTTAATCTCCCCTGGGAGGTTACCCAGTTCACGAACGATAAATTTAAAGTCGTAGCCGGATCCAAAGTGGAGAAAAACAGGTAGGAAGTCTGGTTTTTTGGCATTTATGTTACAACTCCGGTGAGCAGCGCCCCTATATCTTCCTGTTATATGACAGTGTTCTCGTATCTTATCGTCATTTAAATCGTGATAACCTTGACCACAAAGATAACACGTAATGGCAGAGTCGTACGCCAGCTGATCTTGATCGCTCATAATTATGGGCGTGTTAATTGAGTAAAAATTAAGGACTTTTATAGCTATGCTAGTAAGCCTAGAAATAAGTTTTTTGGCGGCATCAGGTCCCGTATAGATTATCATGTTATTGAAATCTTCATCTTCCTCGGATGTATGTATGTCACTCTTGACATAAACGCCAAAGGACATAATTTCATGGTTATGGAGTTTGTTGGTATAGGACCGGTCGTGCATGCCACTAGAGTCATATGGAGGGGGGTCGCAAGTTGAAATAGGTACTAGAAGGGCCTCAGTATCGGAATACGCAACGAAAGGAATTCGAATTTGATTCTTGCCATGAACAAACTTTAACTTTGACTTTTCTCCTTCGGGCATAATCATTCTGGCCGGCTGTTCTGTGCAATCGTTTCCATGCATTCTTAACTTTTCCTCCTTTGTCGATCCATATCGGTTATCAAAGTGAGTGAAACATCGTCTACAAACTGCAATTGCATGTCCTCTTTTAGTAATTTGTGACCGAACCAATCTGTCAAAGTTGAAAACGCGAACAAAGTGGTTATGATTGCCGGCACTTAATAGGAGGAGGTCAATATATTCGTCGGTCTTAAGCTCGCTAACCTTATAAGGATAAAGTTTATTCTTTTCGTCGAGCGCAAATATATTGACGCGCACTTTATTCATGTTTTCAAACTTTGGAATATCTTTCAATGCAGTGGGGAAAGTAAGAGCACTGAAATCGTACACTCTGCCATGTGGGACACGAGACAACACTGCTTGTCTAAAACACTCTTCATTATCAGGATATATAGTATGATCAACCGATTGTGTTTTGACTATCCACTCCGGCAAAGGTATATTGCATGCAGACTTTAAAGGGTTAAGTTTACTCACATTTAACACAATATTGTCAATTGAACTTAACTTTAAGCCCGAAGGAGTGCCCTCAAACGTTTGTACTTCATTTTCTATTTTTTCCACACCCTTGAGTAGTAATGTATCGATATCAGTCATGTTATACACCGGTACACTCTTGGTCTTAAAATTCCTTTCGACANAGGTAAAATACCTCCTCGCTTCGGCACTGGTATTACTCGAGGCAGATGACTAGCTTGTCGGCTGCTAATACCTAGTTTTGCCGCTCGCAGAGCCGCTACAGTTTTCTGATGAACGCTTTTACCGTTCCCGGCCTTTTCAACAGCGAGCCTGGCCAGCGAAATTGCCTTCATAAGTTGATTCGGAGCGTTTTTATTTGCTCGTTTTTTACCGCCGCCGCCGAGTTTCTTTTTGACTTTCATAGCCGTTGTTACCGACCAAGCAGCTGCTTTTTCGCCAAAACTCGAGTCCGGTGCCTTTACACGTTTCCAAGCCGCTTCCTCCAAACGTCTGTCTGCTTCGGTTCTCGACTCTTGATTTGCGTAAGCAATATCGTGTTGCTTACAAGCGTCGTCCAACGGATTGATCCCCGCCTGACCCAACCTTTTTTGGAGTTTAGTACCCGGACCGCAAAAACGATAGCCTGGCAAATGTAGTTCTACCGGTAGACTGTCAACTAACTTGTTTATCACTCCTCCACGACCTTTCTTTCTAAGTGCTGAATGCATACTGATGTATCGCGTGTTTCGCTCTCTGTTTTTATATTCGCGCGCGATACCAAATATGTATATATTTTTTTATGTAGATAGGGCCCCACCTCGCCCTATCCTGTGGTGACCAACCAATGTGTTTTGTCACCTCCAGTTCCGATGTTGTCGTGCCGTAGTCATCTCTCCGGTCGATAATGTTGCCATAATGTTTGCATCCCTAAAACTACTCCGCGTTTTCATTGTCCCTGCCGCCCGCGACATCGCTGCCTTCATCGATCTCCATTATCCGATGATGACCGTGGGCAAGGGTGGTGATCTTATCCGGTAGAATATGTCGTTTGTCGTCAGTGGAAGAGAGAGCCAATTTATTTATTGCTACTGTATATAGCCTAAGGCGATATGAACGTATGAGGTTGAACTTTGAAGACATTGATTTTGATTCAAAGAGGGCCCTTTTAAAGTTGTCAAATTCGAGTTTATTTTTCACCGCGCTTCTTTTAACACCCTTGGCCTTTTTTATCGAATCAATGCCTTCAATTTCGATTGCGTACATTTTGGCTCTCAATCCGACAAACGTCTTTATTTTTTTGCCCGCGGTCTCGTCTTTAAATTTCCCCAAGACTTGTTTGTTGGCTGACGAATGGCACGGATGGTTTGAGGGGAGGTTGCTAAAATCAAACTCATGACCGAGAGCTCGGAAAGCTTCGACTCTCCAGTCTTCGTCAGCCGTCTTTATAGTGTAAATAAAACTGTCCGTATCAGTGTAGGCAAGTGTGAGTCGTTCGGGACCGTAATGTCGGATCATTCGGTCATAGTGGAATGTGAGCATTCTCAACTTTGCATGTTCGAGAATGGTCATACCGACATGGATAGGCTTATTGAAAAGGATCTTTGTCTTTGACATATGAATCGAAACCAGATTTTCCTCTATAATAACCCTACTCTTAAAATTTGGTTTTGCAATTAGTTTCTCTGCTCTTCGCCAAGTTGTCACTAACCTCAAATCCATCCGGTTTCGACAATTTTCAATCGTTTTTCCATAATTTGCGTTGTTGTAAAGCTTATAAAGATCCCTTTCAAAGGAGCTTTTGGCGTTTTTTCGACGCTGGTTATTCAGTTGAATAAAGGGCGCTAACCATGCCGATTGTCGGAATCCTACAATTCTATGGACAGTTTTTAATTCACACCCGTGTGCTACAACAAACTGGAGCAATTTGTAGTGTAGCACATATTTAGTCTTGGGGCTGAGGGTTCCAACAAGTTTAACATAGGCAGAGCCAGCCGGTTTTATCCGTTCGGGCAGAGGTGGAAGGTCGTTAAAATAATCGTGTAAATGTTCCGGGATGTCTATGTCCACCTCTGCTATGTATCCCGAATCGGATTTGTCAGACACAGTCAGCAAATTCACATCGCG
>KZ651840.1:47541-62272 GCA_001010745.2 Gerris buenoi
CTACTCCTCGGCGCTACGGTCCGTGAAGGGCCCTGGCCGCCAAAACATAGCCTCGCCACTCCTCCCTATCCTGCGCACGTCTCCTCCCGGAGCGAACGCCTAACGTCGTCTTCGACATGCTCCGGCCATCTTCTTCTGGGTCTGCCTCTTCTTATTCTACCTCCTGGTCTTCCATACATCATCCTCTTAGGACTCTGCTTCCCTCTATGCGTACCACATGTCCTAACCATCGAACTTGTCGAAATAACAATGTCTGGTTGATCGTATAGACCCATCACTTCTTGATTAGTGCGGAATCTCCAAACACCATTCTCGCAAGCTGCTCTGTATATCTTCCTTAAGATTTTTCGCTCCCATCTACGGAGGTCATCCTCTTCAGCCCTTACTAGCGTCCAAGTCTCTGACCCATAGGTGGCCGTGGGTCGAACTAAACTTTTATAAACCGTGGGCTTTGTGCTACGGCTTACGTTTCGTGATCTGAAGATGGGTTGTAGGGCGAAATAGCTTCTATTTCCAGCGCGATCCTGGCATTTTTCTCTTGTGAGACAGCGTTCCCATCAGTTATCTGGGATCTCAAATACTTGAAATCTCTGACTCTTCCAAATTCTTCTCCACCGATCCGCACTTTATCCTCCCAGACATTGTTTCTTATAGATGAAAACATACTTCGTCTTCTTGGTGTTAACAAGGCTGCTTCATAGCGAAACTTTCTTCCAAATCTGCACGCCTCCGAGCTATGTCTATATCATCAGCGAAGGCCATAACCTGGGTAATTTTGTTGTATATGGCACCACCCGAGAGAATCCTTCACATTGCTTTTTCTAATGCCAGATTAAAAAGTGTCGTAGAAACATCTCCTTGTCTCAGACCTTGCATGACCTTGCCAGTGTCACTTCTAAGGTCCATATATCTTGCAATAGTGCATTCTTCCATAATTCTGCTGGGATATTATCTTCCCCCGGTGCTTTTTTTGCGTTTAAACTCTCAACTGCTATCCTCACCTCTTCTTCTTCTTCCGTTGGTGGAGTATAAAGATCTTTATCTACTACTTCATTCTCATCCAGGTCACCCTCACTTATATTTTCCCAATTCCCTTGGTCACTTACTTCCTCTTCACCTTCTAGCAATTCCTGAAAATATTGTGCCCATCTCTCAAGTATCCTTCCCTTATCACCAATAAGACTTCCATCTTTATCCCTGCAAAAAACGTTGCTCCTTTACTCTCTGATGAAAAGCTCTTGTATCATTATTACCTTCAACCTCCTAGAACTGTTGAAAAAACAGAAAAACCGGTCTAAATCTCCAGCAGAATCCTCGGCTGAGCATTGGAGGAGGGCAGTACTTAACCATATCTCGATTCTATGATTTCATCACTTAAGTGCAGATTTTCAGAGGAAAACCTCCCAGGATATCTCTCCAATCATTTCATTCATTCATTATAAAGGGCAGGCTAAGAAGAGCTAAAAGAAAGGGCCCATTCTGTAGCAAATTTTTACAATTTAAAAGATATTGATACTGTGAGTTGGCCCTCGACAGTCATTGACCAAGGGCGTTAAATACGTTATGGATTAATGTTTGTAAACATTAATTTGTAAATAAACGATTCTGTGTTAGTGAGTGGAATTGTGGTTTCATATATGGACGGATAAACAACTTGACAAGCAGGCTGGAAAACAATGGAAGTAGTGGATATTATTAAAGAAGCTAAAGCTTTTTTCCCTATGTAAAACAAGTACAATTGAAAGATTATTTAGCACTCTGAGGCGGGTAAAAACGTGGGTCAGATCTATAATGGGTGAAAACAGGTTGAACGGATTATATTTAATAAGTGTTTATAGAAAGCTTGCGTCAGAAAAAAAGAAAGAGATAGACTTAGAAGTAATTAATAATTTTGCTAATAATCCTTGGAAATTAATTAAATTATATATATCCAAATAGAATAATTTACCACCATAATTTACTGTATTTGACGTAATTGACAAAATTAAAATTATTAATTTAAATAATGTACTTTTAGGTTGATATTGTAAAATTATTAATTATTAAAACAAACTTGGGGATGGCTTAATTAATTTACTTTTTTGGGGTATCTAATGGTGGTGCAACTACTACATTTCTAGTAAATCACTACATTTTTTGAGGCTCTTATCCCCTCTCTTAAGATTTTTCAAACTACTACTATGCTACCCCCCCCCCCTTACAATTTATAGAAAATTAGTACATGTTGGGCCCCCCTGAGTCAAAACCTGGCTACGCCCATGGGAAGTATAGGTATCTATTTAAAAAACACAACGAAGCACTTGTATCTATTTAAAACAATAACAGGGAAGTATTTGTGTCTATTTAAAAAACTCAAGGAAGTACTCGTATCTATAAAAAAAAAAATCACAGGAAAGTAATTGTATCCAAGTTACTTTTTAGGGTTTCGTAGATTATTTAGCATAATATGAAATAATATTTTNTGGCCCCCCCCCCCTGAGTCAAAACCTGGCTACGCCCATGGTGATCTCTTTGATTTGGAGTAATATTTGAGTAAATAACCTATTAAGTGATAAACTATCATCAACTTGATTTTTGGTCAACTAAGTTCGTACTCAGGATCATGGAAATCACATTGTCCTCCATATAAACGTTCAAGCTTAAATCTAGCTCAGATAATCCTCCCTTGTCAAGTTATATTGTTCTACCACGGGTTAAAGACGTCCTAATCTTGTATATAATCTCGTCTAGTTGAAATTATTCATAAACTGATTAAAAAAAGTTGTATGGAATAAAAACTAACTTTTTAATTAAAAATGCTGCATTTTGATCACACCTTCACCTGTTAGTTAATAAATTATAACCACATTAATACGGTTTTATTTATATTTGATTTTATGTTTATTTATAGTAGCAAGATGACGATGGAAAATTTAGGTGGAACAATACCAAGGCAACGGTGTAGTTTGTTGTAGAAGGAAGGTAAGGTTATGAGATAGAGTTAATGGGGCGCATTACTGTTGGAGTGAGGCCAGAGACGTAGGCAATGAGATGCTACCCTAGGCATCGTCTAGGTGAAAATGGAAAACATTAGTTTTCTTGCACCAAAGAAACAATGTGTATTAAAGATCAGCCTAAATAAATAGAATAGAAGCTATATCAGCACAAGTGCTCATTATTTTAGTAGGAAGTTAACTTTTTCCGTTTTATTGCACAGGAAAATGCAGCGATGTCTCATCCAAGATAAATACCCTACCTTCAACTTTATCAAAAGAACTTAGAATTTATTAGAAAAGTAACAAACAAAATTATTCGACCTAAGAAACATAGTCATTCTTTAATTAGAATACCTTATTGAGGCTCGCAGGGTTAGTATATAGTTGACAAATCGATACGACATAAATCTAACAACGTTTTATTTAATTAATTTGTTAATTAATTAAATAAGAGATAAGTTTTGGCTTGAAGCTATTGGTGAAAAAATATTGTGATCAAACTGAAGAAAGAATTTTAATTCCTATCTCCAACTTCAGTAATTCCTGCACAGAAAACAGAACACACCAAATAACATTTTTGTTTCAGTCAATTGGTCAATCTGTCACCATGTTATCGAACCATTATATTTTAAAAACTACTCGTCCGATTTTAATGTAATTTGGATACTTGGCCATGATTAGCACATTGTTGGTACCAAATTAATTTCTCTATTAATACTCACAAATGGTTCAATTTCAACTGTATCAACAATTTAATATTGCTTCCAAAACAATTCCAATCTCATAATTCCAAACATATTTTTGTAACCATTAGTCCTATATTATAGGACGCGAGGAAGTGACATACCAGGAAGACTATTTTAAAACACACGTAAAAATTGTTTATCTACGATTGATACTTAATATAAACATTGTATATCTGTTTAGATTCGTAGAAAGTGATTCTTTACGCACCTGTATTAATTGCGCATGCGTGTCTCATAGTTTTAAAGAATTCCTCTTCTTTACGCCTCTAGCACTGTAAAGAAGAAGAATTCTTCAACTTTACACACGATTAGCGAGTTTGTTTACATTTAACATAACTAATTTGATGTTTATTTAATAAAAGTAACTGTTTGTATCGAGTTTTTTTGTGAAAATCAATGAGTGATTTAAGTGATTATGAAGAATATGAGGAGAATAATACGCCTTCCGAAATAATTAATTCGGCACAAAATACAACTAACGAATTGATGTCATCTTTATCAAAAAGAGAAATACGAGCTTACATGCAAGACGTTTATTATTTTTTTCTGCATTTATTATTAAAATCTAACAATCGCAGATAAAGTAAGGTACGCAACTCGTGCGAAAACGGCCCTTTGCATTGCTCGTGTGGTTTTACTACCCTCGCTATTGCTCGGGTGCAAACTCCACACTCGCATGCAAAATGCTACTTTCCACACTCGACGCGTAATGTGCTATTAACAGGTGATAGTTTGAAATTAGCTTTCGATTTTTTTCAAAAATAAGCTTTACTTTCATCAATATCATAGACTCTAGATTATTCCTGGGAAAACAATTTACACTGTTCGAGTCGTATTTAATAAAAAGATTAAACTTAAACAAAATCGTCGGAACTGCTTTCGCGAAAAGTTTTTTCGAAGGTAGGGCCCCAACATTAAAAGCTATAATTCATTACTCATTTCACCTCGGGATTTGATTTTTCTGAACATAGCCCAGTATACTTTAAGCTCTATGTTTTTGCACAAGCGAATACACACGATAGACAGACATTGTTTAAAAACCGTTTTTTGGACTTAAAAACGTTTTAAGGAGACCTTAAAACCTGTAAATCCTCCACAAATTAAAAATCAAATTTTCGCGCTATCATAATACTTTCTCTAAACTTATATAGGTACTACGACTACGTAAATGAGAAAGAAAAAATATACTAATTTATAACAAAGTAGGAGACAATTAAATTATAGGGAAAAATTTGAAACGATGTAAAATACCGAATCTGATTTACAAGTTCTTATACATTAATATAAACTAGTACTGAGGTGTTGAATAATGTTGCACCCTGATTGACGGTAAAACCCATTGTAAGGTTAAGATTATGTTTAATGTATCTGCACTTTTGTTGAACCTTTCTTGCTGACAATTTAAACTCCTACAAATTTGATAATAACTATTTTTGTCGTATCATCGATAAGAACGAAGATATTTGCCAAAAACCTAATTTTGGTCCCTTTTAGCGAATTTCCATTGGAAAAAATTCGCTAATGGAGCCACTGGAATGGCAGGAGTTGGTGCCGGGACAGTGGCCAAAATGCGTTTCATAGGTGATCGATTAAATGAGTTACCATAGTCATTCGAATAATAATTTAATAATAATAATAGTAAGTAATGGTTATAATTTCTTGGGGATTTCTTGTGAGCACGGTAACTCTTGAACGAATTGACGTATCAAAATTAAACTTGGACCAAAAAATCAAGCTCGGTGAGATGAGGATCCCTATTGAAAATGAGATCTTTATGACGGCATTAACCCCTCCTGATGAGTCAGCAAAGATTTAAAATACATTTTATACAAAATAATCCTACCACGGGTTTCCGCAAGCCGAGCGAATTTCCATTGGAATTTTGTAGTTCAATGTAATGCAGTAACACTTTAAACTTCTTTCAAACTACTACGATTATGTTTAACTAAGCAATATTCTAAAAACCCGAATCCCGAATTTATTTTTCTTAACTTAATATAACCCACACAATCGTAGTAGTTATGAAGCAAGTTTAAACTGAACAACATTGAACTACAAATTTCCAATGGAAATTTGCTCGGTTACGGAAACCCGCGGTAGGATTTTTTTTCAAAATGGCGGCCAACGCCGACCCCCCTCCTCTAGGGGGAAAATTAGTATGTTCATCAGGGGATGAACTTAGCTTTACCCGATTTTTTCCCCGTTAATGGCCTTTTTGAGCTAACGCTCTTGGCCTACATTTACATGAAGTTAAATTACTAAATTACACTGCTTAATTATTTAATATGTAACTGCTTACTCAAATGAATCCTTAATCCGGTACCGGTATAGTTGGTTATGGACAATAACTCCAAATGATAATAATAAAAAAGGAAATTTAATATTATTAATAAAACTAGTTCCAGTTCCAAAATGATTTGAATAAACGCGTTTTTAGTTAATTGGTCAAAAGCAGCTTCTATTGCATTGTATCATTCAGTACCTATTAGAACAAAAGAAGTCTTACTTAGTTGGTTTTTTATTCTTAACATATGGAGTTTTATATTAAAAAAAAATTTTAAAAAAATAGATTTTATCCTAAAATTCAATTCTTTACGCCTTTCACACAATTCGTAAGCTTTGTTTGCCAACTAAGGAGGAAGTATTCAAAATTTTACATACATATTATATTTCCTTTTCCCGCTCTAGTTATTTCGAAGCTTAACCCGGGGGGATTTTATTTAGGTTTTCTAGTTTCCGAGACATTTTGGTGTTTGGAGCTGTACAAAATGGCAGACAATGATGTCCCTTTATCTTGTCTCGTTTATTATACAAAGGGGACAAAAGTCTTAGTTTAATTACAAAAAAGTATTTTTAGGTTTCTAAACAGATAAAAGTAATGTTTGACCCTTACAAAAGAAAGGAATTTTTGACATCAAAATAAAATTTACCTTTTATTTTTGTAAATATGTGGTGTGTAAAAAGCTTCAACTATAGTAAAGAAAGTAATAATAAACTAAATAACTATGGATCAAGGAGGAAAACATTTATTTTAAAAATAATTTCATTTAAAAACATGTAATCTTGAGTTAAGAGCTGAAGGTTTTAAACAAGAAGGCTTCTGCTGCAAGAGTTACGTTAATAATTTTTATTTTAAAAGTTTATGAAGTCCAAGTAATCGATTCTCAAACTTTTTCTCTTGATTTTTATTATCAGCTGCAAGTAATAAAGTGTGAGAATGAGAATAACGAGAATAAGACTAAATAAATAAAACGCCACAAGGTAAATGATGTTACGAATCAAAACGATTTACTCCTTTTATCAGAGTTAAAACTTAAAATATGTTAAATTTCTCAAAACATTTTTACAAGAGAGTTAACTCTTCTTTAATACCTTACATCTGACGTCGCCTATAGTTTTCCACGGTTGATCATTAAAAATAAGTCATCATTTTTAATGTGTAAAACTGTTTTATATTTAAGATGACTTGGTATCTTGGAGCTTTCTATCCAGCAAAGTAATATTGAAAATATATACTGTTAAACAGATACACCAATGTGACCTCTAAATATAAAATTAATTCTTAAAAGATATTTAACCAAATTGCAGGAAAAGGGCTTGAAAACCAATAACGTGAAGGAATGTTATCATAAAAATTGATAACCTAAAGGAAAAAGAAAGGTTTCTTGAAAGAAGGGTTTGTTTTTGTATTAAAAAACAAACCCTTTTTACTTAAAAGGATCCCTTTGAATGCACTTTAAACCTGTTTGTAGCTTTAAAGTCTGATGGAATTTAAATTCGCTGTAATTTACAATTTACTATAGAGGTAAACCGCTAAAAAAAAAGCCTTATAAAAAATGTAAAAGTGGAAAAGCTGATATCCAAGAATACCACTCTTTTAGTGAACACCTTCATTGTTAAAAAGAAGTTAAAACTTAGTCAAAGACCGTTCTAGTTTTAAGTTGTGATGAGTTTGTATTGCAAATAGGTATAGAGGATTAGAGTGCCAAATAAAAACAAAATACAAATAAAAAACTTCTTTTTTTACCGTATTTACTCGTCAAATAAAATTTAATCATAAGTTTTGTAAAAAATAAAAAACCTAATAAGATTTCTTTTTTTTTTTTTTAAATGCATACGCTAACTTTCAATAAAATCGGACAAAAAATATTATCATAGTCAATCTAAATATTCCGGATGAGACCGCGTCAGAGATTTTGTAATCCCGATGACTCGCATTCATTTCAGGGATAATTTTAAGACAGTCGCTCATGGCTTATAATAATAGTGATTTGTAACTTAAGTCATGCAGTAGTAATTTCCCTCACGTATAGTTTGTAATACCGATTATCATCACGAGCCATGAATTCAAACGACGGGATTGACAAAATCTCTGATGCGGTGTCCTATGCTATAGAATTATACAATAGTACCTACATTAATCTTATCGTGTTAAGATTATTTAAGTATTTTAATGTTTATCACTTTTATTTAATCCTATTAATCGGCTTTTTACCGTCGTTAAATACATAAATACGTCGTTTTCTAAGATCCATTTCCAAGAACTATAATAGCAACTGAATGATCAAAGACAAATTAATATAAGTACATATTTCAAAATTATGATCAGATTCCACAGCAAATAATAATAAAACAAAGAATAAATATGTGGTAGATTGCAACATGGCTGTCGTATAAAGCATGTAAATATCAAATCAACATGACATTATCAACAATGCGAAATAGATATTTACGACGTCGGAAAGCATTATATGGAGCAGAGACAGCGTATGCAAAGGGCATTCTTTTGTAAAAGAAATGTCATAGGGAGGTAGCAGTTAGAATCTAAAGACTGTTTAAAGATACACGCAGGGACGGGGCACTAGTCCAAAACATCCTCCATAGAAGGCTAGACCTTCTTTATTCCATGCTCAGCTATTTCAACTCTATAAACTTCGCCTCAACACATAATATCCGATATTAAATATAGTTTGCACCTCGCATCGTTCTTTAGCATAATTTATCTAAGTCCAACACGCTCAATTACAATGAAAATGTCAAACGATCTGTACAACAACACATTGTCAGTAATGTAACTTCATTCTTAAATTGTGTGTTTGGTAAAAATGTGTCACGCCAGCGCCAGCACCCAACGGTGCAGGCGTTTCGTCCAGTTTTGTGCTAGTTGGAAACGATGAAATTTTTAAGTTCTATTATAGTTTGGAAGCACGTGCTTCCGTACAGTGAAGGATGTAAAGTTCGATACGTAAAGGTCGATAAAATATAAAATAACTTTTTTCGATAATTTATATTTAAAAATTAATATTAAAAATACAGTAGTGGGTATAACGACAATTTGTTTTTTCTTTCTTTCTTTTTTCAAGCTCATCCCCAGCGCCCATGCACCAGACTCACTGAATTCGTGCGCAACTGATTTTACCAACCCGCTATCGTGCATTCTACAAGATCAGTTTGAAAAAATCAACTAAACGTTGAGAGGGATGCCCAAAATGCTTTGGCCAAAAACAGAATTTGATGACGCTACTTTGATGAGTCCATGTGCTCCCAATGGAGCGACAGGACATAAGTGGGAGTGTGTAAGAATTGCATTCTAAACTATTTAGAAAAATCACAGGGAAGTACTTGCGTCCAAGTACTTTTTAGGGTTTTGAAGATGATAAAGCATACCCGTTATGTAATTATTGTGATTTTTTTCCTACGATTAGTTTCCGAGACATTTTGGTGTTTGGAGCTGTACAAAATGGCAGACAATGATGTCCCTTTATCTTGTCTCGTTTATTATACAAAGAGGACAAAAGTCTTAGTTTAATTACAAAAAAGTATTTTTAGGTTTCTAAACAGATAAAAGTAATGTTTGACCCTTACAAAAGAAAGGAATTTTTGACATCAAAATAAAATTTACCTTTTATTTTTGTAAATATGTGGTGTGTAAAAAGCTTCAACTATAATAAAGAAAGTAATAATAAACTAAATAACTATGGATCAAGGAGGAAAACATTTATTTTAAAAATAATTTCATTTAAAAACATGTAATCTTGAGTTAAGAGCTGAAGGTTTAATTCATTACTCATTTCACCTCGGGATTAGATTTTTCTGAACATAGCCCAGTATACTTTAAGCTCTATGTTTTTGCACAAGCGAATACACACAATAGACAGACATTGTTTAAAAACCGTTTTTTGGACTTAAAAACGTTTTAAGGAGACCTTAAAACCTGTAAATCCTCCACAAATTAAAAAAAAATTTTCGCGCTATCATAATACTTTCTCTAAACTTATATAGGTACTACGACTACGTAAATGAGAAAGAAAAAATATACTAATTTATAATAAAGTAGGAGACAATTAAATTATAGGGAAAAATTTGAAACGATGTAAAATACCGAATCTGATTTACAAGTTCTTATACATTAATATAAACTAGTACTGAGGTGTTGAATAATGTTGCACCCTGATTGACGGTAAAACCCATTGTAAGGTTAAGATTATGTTTAATGTATCTGCACTTTTGTTGAACCTTTCTTGCTGACAATTTAAACTCCTACAAATTTGATAATAACTATTTTTGTCGTATCATCGATAAGAACGAAGATATTTGCCAAAAACCTAATTTTGGTCCCTTTTAGCGAATTTCCATTGGAAAAAATTCGCTAATGGAGCCACTGGAATGGCAGGAGTTGGTGCCGGGACAGTGGCCAAAATGCGTTTCATAGGTGATCGATTAAATGAGTTACCATAGTCATTCGAATAATAATTTAATAATAATAATAGTAAGTAATGGTTATAATTTCTTGGGGATTTCTTGTGAGCACGGTAACTCTTGAACGAATTGACGTATCAAAATTAAACTTGGACCAAAAAATCAAGCTCGGTGAGATGAGGATCCCTATTGAAAATGAGATCTTTATGACGGCATTAACCCCTCCTGATGAGTCAGCAAAGATTTAAAATACATTTTATACAACATAATCCTACCACGGGTTTCCGCAAGCCGAGCGAATTTCCATTGGAATTTTGTAGTTCAATGTAATGCAGTAACACTTTAAACTTCTTTCAAACTACTACGATTATGTTTAACTAAGCAATATTCTAAAAACCCGAATCCCGAATTTATTTTTCTTAACTTAATATAACCCACACAATCGTAGTAGTTATGAAGCAAGTTTAAACTGAACAACATTGAACTACAAATTTCCAATGGAAATTTGCTCGGTTACGGAAACCCGCGGTAGGATTTTTTTTCAAANGGGACTTTTTATTAGAAGTTGTTTAGGGGACCATCCTCTACACATTCCTGAAAAAATTGGAACTACATGATTTAATGCAAGATAAAAACCTAATTTGACTGGACTAAGTGTAAAATATATATGTATGTATATGACAAATTATGAATATTTGTTCACAAGAGAAATAATCAGTGCGACTAAAAAGAATAGAATTATGTATTAGATTCAAATATTTCAACGATGATGAAAGGTGAAAGGCCATTATTTTAACTAACGAAATCTGTATAGAAGTAGACTAAGTATCATTTGCATACTCGTATTTTATAACAATTCGCATTCGAAAATAATAAAATATAATAAAAATGTTTCACAAAATCTACACTAACAGTATGCAATTTATTAGTAAACAGCAATAAGGGATTAACACATCGTGTTTGGTCTACAATAATAATAGTAGAAGAAACAACACGGTTTAGTTTGGAATAATGGTAGCACCTGAAATTATTAATTGAATAAGCTAAAATATCGGTTGTTTTATTAAGTACTAACTCATTGGCGCCATTTCATCTAGTGTTTTGTGTTTCACACTGATAATCAAAACGAATAGATGTGTAAAATGGCCGTTTTTTCTTTTCCTAATGGCTAATGCTGTGTTAATCGGGACATAACAAAAAAGAAGTTTAACAATTTTAAAAAATGTGTAAACATACAACTAGAGGATTACAAAGGTTGCAATAAACTACATTTAAACAAACATAAAACAAAATAGAGTTTGATTTATCAAATTGAAAAAAAAGAACTAAAAGCCACCGCAGTATTTCATTTTATCTTTAAATTCGCGAATTTCAAGTAGCATTTCGAGTATTAGCCAGCCAGAGTGAAATATTGACTTTACGAGAGTGGCAAGATTTATAGAGGGATATCTGTTCTCATGTCTACTCCACAAGCACACAGGGGAAAAAACCCTTTTGGTTGTAGCGCCTCCTTTCATTTATTTTTAACTGATATTTAAAAAAAAAATGCATCTAAAAAAATATAAAATAAAATTTCTCATTTGATATAGAAACTTCTTGATTAAATACATTTAAGCTAATTAATCCTTTGTGAGAAATGCCCAAAGGTAATGATCTTTGGAGGTTTATTCTATAGTAATTCTATTCATTACGCCGAGTGTTGTTCGCTGTATATCACACGAGGGACAAGACATCACTGGGCGTATTCGTAAATCATTCCTTGATGAATCAAACTAAACTTAAGTATCTTGAGTTTAAAAAATGATCTACAGCCAGGCAGCTGACTGTTTTAGAGATCTCGCCCAGAAACGCTTTTGTTTCAAATCTTCGATAGTAGCTTCAAACACATGACACTTGGTAACTAAGTTTATTTTTTCCGTTATTCGTTTAATTAAAAAGACACAACAAACGCTTGTGAGACAGCCCAGTTTGATTTATAACGCCACAAAAATCAATAAATCATAATCCTACAATAATATAAATAACTAAGTCAATGTGTCAAGCGTAAAACGTATCCCCTTCTCTCACTCTTAAAAAAAAGCACGAAAAAGAGATTTATAAGAGACTGGAATTCTTATTAATTATATATTATTACAAGAAAGCTAAAAAAAGCTTGACGAATTTCGTGACATTTCACTACCAATCTAAACCTAAACGTTTGATGACTCAATTAGCCTTTTTAAACGCACTTATAGACACCCCCNATATATTTTATGATTTTAATCAATTAGCAAATAATAAATGACTTACTTTTGTTTGGTGGGGAGCAATAAAATTAGAATGGTCAAATAATTTATGTCAAAAATCTTTGAAAGAAAAGATTAAAGTATGACTGATGACATCTACAATTTCTATAAATAGTCTTTTGTCTTATTTAAGGGAATCTCAATATTAGATTTTGGCCAACCTATACAAACTGTTGCCAAAAAACAAATACTCTAATGTACAAATACAACAAAGATAATTATTAACAGTTTGTTCATGTGAGGGTCGTAAATTCACTAACTTCCGGCACAAATGCAATAGCTAGCTACATTACAATGTAACCAGCAGACTTTTTTATTTTTATAAACATGAGTGATAAGTTCTAGAGACATAGATCACAATATGTATTTGAAAAACCTTAGAAAATAGTTCCCACGGTTAATCCTAACAGATTGGTGCCTTGGCCAAAAAGAGTGGCACACTCAACACTCATGCTAAGTAAATAAACTTAAAGTTAATGCCTCAGTCGCTATTTTAAAAAGAAATCAGTTAAATACTAAGTTACTTGGTTGATTCAAACTTACATATAGTAAATAAAACTGAAAAATCAAAACAAAAACATAGATTCTGGTTAGAACCACTTAAGTTGTTACTGGCAACACTTACTCAAAGCAATATTTCTCTACTTACTACTACAGACCTACAACTTACACGACTATGTCACATCATTTGGACAGTTCACATCTAAGCTATTAAAAATCACCACCAAGAGCCAAGAATTCAGCAACTAATATATCAAACTTTATCATGCGCTTGCAATTCCTAAAAATCTTATCCATTAGTTTTCTTCCTGCTCCAAGAAAAAACAAGGTACCGTTATTGTTGAAGGTATCGAAAAATATTAGGTTTTGTGGAAAGGTGGTTCAGAATTGTAAAAAAAAAGAAAAAAGTATACGTCATATGAGAAGTGTATACGATATACAAATTAATGTATTATTTTTCATTTCATAGACAAAGTTTAAGAGTATTGAAATTCCATGTTTAAGACCTTTATGTTATAATTTCAAGAAATATTAAAATATTTTGAGGTATCAATAAAATCATTTGAAGCCAGAATATCTACTGCCACAAAATTAAATACATAAATATTAAATTAAAAAATATATCACATTATTAAATACATTATTAGTCATCTTAACCTCCAGCTCCAGCACTTGCATTGCGATTATACTATACAACCACAAAATAAGACGACACGTAATGAAGAAAATATAACATTTACTGTTGTTTTAATGTTTCTTTTCATGTCGTGTGTCTTATAATTTTATTAATTTAAATTTATATGGATATAATCTATCACTTAAGTTAACATTTTACTTTTCCTCACTATGTACTTATAGTTCGAAAAGTATTGTTTTCACCAAAACAATTTTTTTCGAGATTTCAACGGAATTATCCGTTTTGGGTGTTTTTAAGACCTCCTAAGTGGTTTTCAGCATGTCTGTATGTGCGAGTGTGTGTGTGTTATCATCGTAGCGACCAAGGTGTTTAACATAGAGAGTTGAAACTTGGCAAAAAAATCAGTCCTTACCTGTAGTGGTGTCGCCCGAAAAATCAACTTTTTCCGCCATCTTGAACCCAGTTAGCTGAGTCAGCAAAAAATTAAAAAATCATAATAACTCGATAATGGTTCTGATCGAGTTGAAATTTGGTATGAATGTACTTCATTGTATGAAAAACAAGCCCACCTAATTTCATTTTGATATTGGCCGCAATTTTGAAGTTATCAATTTTGAATTTTTAAACTTAGATGGTTAATAATACCGAAAGTATAAAAAGTAATTGGATGTGACAAAACAAATAAAACAATTTGCGGATTTTTTCCGAACTAACTTTCCATACAGCAAACTTGCTGAAAACGAATTAAATTCTGCTGAAAAATGACTAAAAGTATTAAAATAATGCATTGTCATCGTGTTCTGAGCTGTTCTGAAAGTTTCAAATGTCTAGCTACTCGGGATGTTAGTTAAAATTCGATTGCAAGATTTGTACCGGACAAACAAACAA
>KZ651840.1:65980-81524 GCA_001010745.2 Gerris buenoi
TCAAAAATATATAGCAAATAGTTTTATCGAATGATCAATGCTTTGTAACAAAAGTCTACAAAGCTAAAAGAAAAAATACCATTACATACAAAACTTTACATTTTACATAGTCCCAAAGTAAAAAGTCCAAAGGAGTCAAATCGCATCAACGAGCCGGCCAATTGACGGGTCCGAAGCGTGATATTATCTGCTCATCAAATGTTTCTTGCAATAAAACCTATGTTTCATGAGCTGTGTGACTTGAGGCACCATCTTGCTGGAACCAAATTTCATTGAGATCAGGCTTTAATTTCAGGAACCAAATAGTCTGTTATGGCGCAGTAATATTCACTATTGACAGTTACATTCCTGCCATGACCCGTCAATTGGCCGGCTCGAACATGGGATTTGACACCTTTGGATTTTTTACTTTGAGGCTATGTAAAGTCAAAAGTGTACCAGGATAAGCCAGTAGCAATTGTGGAGTCAAAAGTCAGTATACCTCATGTAATAAATCAAATTCCTGATGGTAAATTGGGCCCACGGAATGGACCAAGTTAGGTGTAGTTATGGTCAGCATTTAAAAGAGATAATCTTCAAAAAAAATAAATTAAGATATTCCACTTTTGTGTGTTACGAGAAATGTCTTTTGACACTAAGATTCGCCATCATATATAAGGAAAAAATAAAGGCACTAAGGCTGGGTGAGGCACAGGGGTATTTTTCAAACAAAAGTGTCACTGGCCCTGGAATTCAAAATCCTGACCTGATAATTGTCAATTAGGAGCCCTCCCTAAAAGTTAGAGGTGGTGATTGACCACCTCTAACTTTTAGGGAGGGCTCCTAATTAACAAGTACTCCTGACCTCTCATTAGTTGCCCACCCCAATTTTTTGATTTTACAAACATTGCGCGTTACAACCCGTAACACCTAACTATAATTATTTAATACTATAAGTCCTACAATCATTAAATACTTTTTATAGTTATTTTGTGATTCATAGAAGTCCTCTCTACACAGGGACTGACGCTACATTAATCCAAAAATTCTGGTAGCTATTATAAAATAACAATGTTTTTCCTACCAGTCAAAATAATGAATTAATGAATATATGTAGAGTAAATCTAACAATTTATCCAAACCTCTGAGATTGTATATGCTCTCACTAACATATGGTTTCAAACCGTGGGCCCAGACAAAGAAAAACAAATCCAAGCAAAAGAATTGATCTACCTAAGATCAATTCTTAGGTAGATCTGATATTACTTCGTTTTTACATTGTATAGATCTGCTAAAATCAGTCATAATTCATAATCTAAAAATTGATTTTTTGAAGTCTTGCAAGCATCAAGTGAACCAAAGAAGCAATTTTTTTTTCAATGGAAGAACTGCTGGGCATGTGCATTGTGCATTAAAACAAAAGTTTGACAGAAAAAATAGGAAAAATCACGCACTTGGTTGTAACTTTTTAACATAGTTTGTCCTGACTTGTCCTCATTCTGTTTGATCACCTGACCACCCTATTCCATGACGGACTGAGATTGTATCGACTGTGAGGACAGACTACTTCCAGTAGTTTGACTCAGCCTTTAGAAACTATCACCTCCCAAATCCAGAAGGAAATAAATATGCTATTCACTATGTACAAGTATGAATCACAACACATTCACTAAAGCGCACTTCTGGTAACCTTTGTAATAGCAGAAGCAAATTTTGATTCAATCTTTTAAGGAAAACATCTGTTTCGAGACAACTCAGACAAACTATCTCATATAGAAACTTCATAATTTAATTACTTAGCCCAGTGTTATCATAGGTACATCCGTTTATTGAACATTTTATCAAATTGTATCATAAAAATAACTTCTCCTCGGTGGGGAATCAAACCTGGCCTACTTCTACAGTAATGGAACAACTAGAGTTAGTACGTTGACAGCGCGAGAAAAAATAGCAAATGGGGGGACGAGCCAATGAGATTTTCCCGGACAAAAGGTCGGGCCAACTAGGCAAATATAAATGTCTCTAGTGGAGGGGAAGAGGCCATCTGGATAGACGCTGCCCCACCCCTATCCACAGACCCAGTGGCTTTATTTTTTCCCTCAGAGAGGTTGGCCAATCTGTGTGTCACTCAATTTCCCGCGCTGTCAACGCACTAAGTCTAGTTGTTCCATTACTGTAACCGCATTTAAAGCATTTTTTCTCAGAACCTAGATTTTTCCCAGGAAAACGGCTAATTTTGTTAGAATCTTATTTATTGGACTCAATTTTAGAATTTTTAAAATCAAAATTGTTGGAACCGTTTTTGAGAAATTGTCTTTCACAGTTTTTCAGAGTTTTTGGAAGGTATCCCCCCCTCCCAATCAAGAAGATTGCAGAGCTAAAATTAATTTCTTGATTTCGCCTCGGAGTATGTATGCCAAATTTTGTCAAACTCAACCCAGTAGTTTAGGCTCCAGGCGTCGGCAGACAGGCGATAGACGACAGATAGATATTATTTAAAAACTACTTTTTGGGCTCAGGAAACCTCAAAATGTGTAAATCCATCAAAATTTTAAAATCAAATTTTGCGCCATCAAAATACTTTCTCTTCATATAAGAAATTAAAAACAATGAAAATAGCAAAACTGGTTTTAATTTTGAACAGCATATTTAAAACAAGACTGGTTTTATTTAAAGATTAATGTAGGCAAGAAAATGTTAATGGACGTCATGGATTAAAGTCTGTGCCAAACGAGAATTAGTGCGTTGACAGCGTGGGAAAAACTAGCAAATGGGGTGGGGAGCCATTGAGAGCTCAAGATTTGCTCCCTGGATAACTATATAAGAAGGTAAATCTAGTGGCTTTATTTTTTCCCTCAGAGGTTGGCCAATCTGAGTGTCACTCGATTTCCCGATCTGTCCTGTCCACGCACTAATTCTCATTTGGCACAGGCTGTGGTATCACATAAAAATTACACAATGAAATAAAACACACAAGCTTAAAAAAAAAAAAACCCTGGAAATAAAACAAATACAGTCGTCTTACCTTATAAAACATTTTATATCCATTAGAACATTGAGGCTGTTAAAGGAGTTAAAGAATTAAATCTCAATTCAATCTCTTCTGATATAGTTAAGCAATCATACCACTATGTACTTTGAATTAATGTTAGTTGTTAAAATAGGATCTAATAGTTCTAATATCTCATTAATTTTACGATAAAATTTAATATCTCTTGACAAATTAGGTCATAGGATTAAATAAACTGTTTATTCCATTAAATGTGCTAAAGGTTATGCAGTGAGAAAGCCACACCTAACCTACAGAACTTCACTATAGGCATACAATTTTTTTTGTAAATGCCGCTTTTGAACAAGAGTGAAATAATTGTCTCTTTGTCTTAAATGCAGATATCGGTCTTTCGGTCCATATTATATTTATGTTTGTTGAACTATATTAATACGATAATGATTTTTCTGAACAAATAAACTGTTAAAAATTAAAGTCACTAACTGTTGATTTTACCATCAAATCAAACACAAATTTTTGTCCAAATAATAAGGTAAGTAAACATTGTTTTTTCAAGAGAAAATAATAAATAACTAACTTACCGACGACTATATTCGTAAAGTGTGAAGTAAAATCTGGATGATTTACAGACTTTAGAAGCTCACGGCGAAATGTAAAAAAAAAATAACTTATGAAATAAAAAATTAAAATTGTGATGCTGTCACTTCCCGGCCATTTTCTAGGAAGAAGAACAGGTTTGTAAGAAATTATTAAAAAACATTCCTCTAAAACTCTAAACGAAGACTTTTGGATACATTACATTTTATTATAAGTATTTTTAGTATTTTAAAATTTGTTTTTATTACTTTTTAATAATATTTAAGATCTCATTACATGTATAATATGGGCATCAAATTAGAATAGGCTATTAATTGAGTTTTATATATATTTTCATCATGATTATTTATAAAAAAAAAAAAAAAAAATCACCTCTTGGGTGTATATGACCTAGTTGTCTGACACTGACACCCTAATAAAACAATAAATAAATAAACAAAAAGCACCTTGTTCAGTTATAGACATTATCCTTTTTCTTGATTGATGAAATGTTTCCCCATCTGGGGGCACAGCAGTGCCCCCTCCAAGTCGAGCACAGCCGTACCATCCTTTACTGGAACCAACTCACAGAAATTTGGACCCCCCTATATTATCCTTTTGAAGATACTTAGATATATAAAATTAAATTTAATTTAAAGTTCATGACAAACTGAACCGGAAATAAAAATTTCACACCTCTACCCATAGTAGTTCATAAGATATATGAGCCACAAATTTTGTTATTTCATCACTCACTCATCATAATTCTAAGGCACTTCTAACAATCCTAGAAACTTGAAATTTTGTATATAGGTAGAGTTTATTGTACAAATAAAGGAAAAATTAAAAAATCCGAAAAAATCTGGTTATTTGTTCCTTTAAAGGCTAATAGAAAAACCGCGTATTCAAAATATTGTAAAAAATTTAAAAATTGTAAACAGCGCCACTAGAGCTACCTAGTGGAGAATTTTAAAATTGAAAAGTGATTTTGAGAACATTTGTTTAGTTTGATTTGACAATATGGATTAAATGTTATCTTACAGTGCAAAGTGCAAATATATTTACTCCACATCGAAGAAGTTATTCGAAATATTACAAGAACAAAGAAAGAAAAAAGACCTAAGAACAATCAAACAAGAACAATGATAGGAAACGAAAAATTGTTTGGGGCCATGAAAAATTACTTACAAAAAGAAGTGAAATCCCAACAAAAACACTAGTGTAAAAAAATAAGCTAAGTCTCGCGTAAAAAGTAGTGAGATCATAGGTTTAGTCAAGTCTCCCACTGTCCGAGTAAGTTTCACTAGGTCTAATTTATCCAGTGCAAGAACATGATGTTTGTTTGTTCCTCTCCCTATTCTCTTTCCCAAAGCCCTCTTCACGTTTAATTAAATACCTTCTCTGACTTGGCAAATTCACAACCCAAAGAGGATACAATTAAATACCTTCTCTGACTTGGCAAATTCACAACCCAAAGAGGATACAAATTTGTATCCTTGTGCTGCGACGCTCAAATGAAAAAAACAATATTTATTATTTGAATTAAGTTTGTGGTGTGAATTTGCCAAGTCAGAAGAGGTATTTAAATTTAAACGTGTAGAGTGATTTGAGAAAGAGAATAGAGAGAGGAACAGACAAACATCATGTTCTTGCACGGGATCTTATTTTTTTACTTCTAAAGGTGGCCATAGACGAAGAGGAAATCCTCAAGGAAAAACCTTTTAGGGTTCCCTCAACCAAACCCACGCCATCACACGGTAGAAAATCCCCAAAAGAAACCCTGGAGGCTTTCGGGAGGATTTCTTCAATAAAATCCTTTTTCTTGGAATTTCGAGGACTGCAGTCCATAGGTGTCCTCAAGGCTGACTCCACACACGTAAAGGAGTTTCTCCTAGTTTGGACTGAACAGTCCAAACCTCAAGGATTTCCTCTTTGTGTATGACTTGTTTAACTGAAGCAAAAAAAAAGTAAGGTATGGTCTTGTGTCCCCCTAAAATATATTTATTTAGCAAAACTGACATTCAACAACAAAGACAGGTATATTAAATTGCTTAAAGGCCCCCATACACGATCAAACATTTTG
This sequence comes from Gerris buenoi, assembly GCA_001010745.2. Classification (NCBI taxonomy): domain Eukaryota; kingdom Metazoa; phylum Arthropoda; class Insecta; order Hemiptera; family Gerridae; genus Gerris; species Gerris buenoi. Next base: position 71,629 of record KZ651840.1, read on the forward strand.
CGCAAAATGTTAGCGCAAACCCGATGTCTGGCAAATTTAGACCGTACAAGTCAAACAGCCCCATACACGGTCAAAATGTTTACACAAACATGATGTTTGCCCTAACATTTTGACCATGTATGGTCTTAAAAGGGTTGAGGCTGATGATTTTAACGGCTAGTTAACAAGCTGTTAGGTAGGTTACCGGGTAAGTTTGTACTGACACAGAGGTAGAATAATACTTACCCATAAAAGCCAAGTTCTTATTATAAATCCTTTTTATTCATGCATATTGGTTGTGTGAGGGTAAATATTGATATTAATTCATTATTTTGTAAAAAATAAAATAAAATAAATATATAAAAAACCTCAAGACTCTGTCAGCATCAGCCCTTCAAAATTCAAAACTGCATGTCAGTCCTTGTGCCCCTTAAGGGAAAGGTTAAGCAAATAATTCAAATGAAATAAAAAATAAAAATATGCATCAAGTGAATTTTTTCTTCAAGTAAATTAGATTACATATATACATAGTTACAAAAGAAAAAACTATTTTTTTTGAGAACATACATAAATATATTTGTAAATATAAGTTTTACAAGGTTTGTGATACACACAAATACTTTTGTAATCATGTCAACATTTAACACTTCTAATAGACAAAAGTTTTTAAAGAAAGGAAAGAAAAATTAACACAAATAGATCTATTTTAAAATCCAAGAGTAAAAAACACATCCAAGTAAATATTTAAGGTACTTTAACATTTAAACACCGTTAAAAATAATAAACTATTGACTATCATCATTTCAACAATTAATTATAAAGATATGGAGTAATATATTATATTATATTTTCAACATTTTGACACAGATTGATCAACTAAAGGAAGAACATAAAAAATAAATCAAATTAACTACAGTCTATATATTTATATGAAATAAAATATTACAGATCAACTATCAAGAAAAAAATCACGGATCAAGTACCAAAGAAAGGAGAGAATTTTATGTATTATTTGGTGATGGGTGAAACATAAAAATAAACCTTTTTCACTAATTTCTTTTATTTATTTATTTTTTGTTTCAAAATTAAGAAATTTTACAAAAGGCACGTATATATAGAATGTTACTACTAACAATATTTTTATTCATATTTGATACAACTTTCAAGAAAAATCTTATTCAGTTTATTTTCAAATGACAATGTTAACAAAGATTTTTTTTATGGCTGACAAGTATATGGTTGTAGGGCGGTTAAAACATTATACATAATTTAATTCAAACATCCAATTGAAGCAATAATTAGTCTAGATATTATATAAATTATAGACTTATTTGATTACAAACAAACAATTGAGTAGTAACTTTATTGTACAACGCTTTTAATAAACTTTTTGTAATGAGTCAAAATTAGTCGGTGAAGGATTTAAGACACAAATTTTAATGTGTTCTATCTTCCATACAGATCTTTTGCTTTTGCTCCTGAGTTTACCGAAGGTAACGGAAGCATTGTGTTCACTCTTGTGAACGAAAAACTTTTATACCTCCGATTTTAAAAATTTCATAACAGAAATCCGTTGCAGACATCAGGGAACATTTTTGGTCTCGTGTCTGTCTGTCTGTCGGTCAGTGTGTCAGCAAATTTTGAGACATCCGACGATAACTTAAGTAATTATTGACCGAATTTGATGCAATTTGGTATACATGTTCATTTTACTAATGCTCAGGACGAGTTCGTTGGACAACGTTATCCGTCCAAGCGTTCACATGTAATGCTCACGTAAACATGAACTTCAAATTTAAAATTGAAAATTTAGGCCGGGGAAAAAATCAAACTTCATTTTTTCAATGAGACAAACATTTTTTAAAATACAATTTTTTAGTAATACCAACAGCGAAACTGCTATAAAGTGTTAAAGATCGCTAAAACTATTAATAGTTTTTAGACAATATCCAATATAACAATAATATTAATGTTAATACAGCAATAAAGTACATGATTGGATGCGAGAAAGCTATGAGCCACACTAATTGGCAGTCTATTTTTCACTTTTACATTTCTCCTTGTCTTACTGGCACTGAAAATTATCATTAGTATTGGGGGCATTTTACAATGAAATTTGGACTCCGGTTCTAAGAAGAGCACAGAGCACCAGAGATAATGAATATAGAAAGATAGTAAACTTCCCTTCTGTACGAGCATTGCTAATGTTAGAGTGTGGGTGAACCTCCTCAAGGTGCCCGCGAGAGTCCAGGGAAAAGAGGAACTAATTCCTGTGTGTACCTGTTACAAAAAATTTGATAATTGGGTCCAAAACATAAGACTTCCTGAGCTTGAGACAAGTGTCTCAAACCATGGGGTAATCAGAAAACTATACTACACGGAGGTTAATTTGGATATTAGTTCCACTTTTTGAATGGAGGAGAAGAGACTGCAGCAATAACGTGCAACAATAAAACACACCCAACAGGGCTGGAGAGCACCTTCCAATAACCTAAAATACAATTGTTATTCTTAGTAAACTGATAAAGAAAACAGATTAAATTAGCCAAATTGATTAAGTTAAGTTTTTTTGTTTTATTTTATTTATGATGAGTACTTATTACTTATATTAACTTAGTTCTTATTTCTTCAAAAATTCTAAAACTGAAGTTGAAGACCTTTTTTTATAAAAAAAAAAACTTCAATTAAAAATTAGGTCCAAAGTCATCAATGCATTAAATAAATAGAGTTTAAAAGGCAGTAATCTTAACTCAGGCTAATACCTAAGATTAGAGGCACATATGGAATTTATAAAAATGTAAACCTCTAAATTTGAAAGTTCCCAAGAAGAAACTATTCATATCCAAGGTGGTACTCTTTTACTTTGTTACCCACCCTAAAGTGGGTAACAAAGTAAATTAGGTCAGATGTGGCAAGATTTTACTTGGGTACCAACCGTTTGTTTACATTATTGTGTTTGACATTTTTTTAAAATTAATTGACAATCTTAAATGGGAAATGTTTAAATATATCCTTGGGACAAAGGAATACCACACTTCTGTAAATGAAAATGACAATATCCGTTAGTCTAACTATCTAGTACGGCAATGTAACCTTTAATCCAATAAATTTTGAACAAAAGAATAGTTCACTTGGATTTAATAATAAATAAAAAAAATAAATAAATGGTGGGTAACAAAGTAAAAGAGTGCCTCCAAGGGTAGTCACCATATGATTTTTTATGTAAGGATCTAATTATTACATAAAAATTTAAGTCACTATAAAAATCTAACTGCTCTATTTTATTATATAAATATAAGAATAAAATTGATTTTGTAGAGTAGTAATAGTTAGTAAGCTCTGTACATTTTTTTGTTTACTAATTTATAAAATTGGTTAATGGTTGCACTCAATACTATGGATGGTTACTTACCAATACATCCTCAAGCTTTTTTAATATATCTGAGGGTGTTTGTGAGAAAGCCAGAGATTTATGAGCAATAGTTAATTATAATTACTGCCTTCTATGACAGAATTATCTTCTTCATTGAAGAGGGAATGATTACAAAAGACTGCTTAAGTTAGTAGTTTTATAAATGTTAATTGGTAAGAGATCCGCTTGTATAACTAGGAAATACTCAAGTCTGATTTAAATAAATAAATATTGCAAGCCTGTCGCTGATTTAGTAAGTAAGCAAGTAGTGAAATAAGCAGTTCATTGGAAATTAGGTATTCACCTGCAGACTAAGAGTTAAATTAAACTTAAGAGTTTAAGATAATTTAGTGAATCAGCTTTGAGAATGACACACTAAGCAGTAAAATTCCTAAGTTTACACACATCAACCATTTTTGCAAGGTTCACTAGAAAGTTTTGTAAAGGTTATAGACCGCTTACATAGAGTTGAGGCAGACTTAAGATTAATGTTGGTTTAATCCTATTTGTCGATCAAGCAAATTCACAGACACAAGAACTCTACGAAAAAGTGACATGGCACTACATCTGACAGAAATACAAACTTCAAAATAAGATTCTGTTGTTAGTTAAAACTATTAATATGGAATAGATGTATTTCAACTCATTAATGCCAATAACATCTGCATCCATCTTTTTTTAAAAGTGTACCTATTAATATGATTTCACAAACAATCCGTTACCTTATGTAAAATATGCAGACAAGAAGATAGGCGTCCACATCACAATACAAACTTGAGAACCAACAAGATTCATATTGCAAGTCTGCCTTGCAAGTGGATACTTATCTGTTGCCTTTCAATGATGAAAAATGTTAATAATACCTTGTAAAAGTATTAATAAATTAAAAATATATTTGCAACTTAATTATAATTAATTAGGACTTGCATTCCATTATATATAACAATAATATAAAATTGAATTAAATAACAAGGGAACTAATTGAAAGAATAAATCAAATGAAAGGAGAAAAGTTATAAATTAAAGTAAAAGAAAATTTTATAGAGCTTTGAGCGTGCCCCACAATGAGTGTGTTTAATATAGTAACTAAGGTGTAAATTTTAGTATTTAAAAAAAAAAAAAAAAATCAAATGTTGAATTAAAAAAATTATTTTTACTTATATGTTCTTTTTTTGTTACATTCATTGTTGTTCTGCCAATCTAACAGAGAATATAATTCAAATACCATTTGCATTCAAGTTTTTAATTTATTTTAAACTTTAATACAAGCAAAACAGAAAATTGGACTGTTGGTCTTAACAAAAGAGCAAGCTTTCTTAAATTGAATTTAAAATAAATTTAGATTTTCTGGAGAAATTAAATAAGTAATTTCAACACTTAAGAATGAGAATTTTTAACTTTTAATACTGCAATTCAAAGTTAAATATATCTTCTAACTAATCTTTAAATAATTAACAATTTTAATAAAGGTAATAAAACTGAAAGTTAACAATTAAGTGTAGGAGGTCAAAATTTAAATCCAACACCTTATAAATAGTAAAGTAGAGTCTCTATAGTCAGACCTTCCACCAGTCTGACAAGCCTAGTAATACCCTCTCCTCCCCTCTTACCTCGTAAAAGACAAGATAACTAAAAGAGGAGGAAACTGGCAATTACAGGGTCATTAAGGTAAATAAAAAAAAAATATATAAATCAAAAATAGATTTTTTTTTCCTTACATGAAAAAAAAGCAGTTGTTTTATCAATAAAAATTTTGATTCACTTGTATAATAATTATTTACAGTCTAACACCCAGTAATCTGACACGATATGAATCGGATTACCGAGAATTGTTCGATTATAGCATGTGTCGGATTAGAGACTCTAGTGCATTTGAATTTGAAGATTCGTTTGATTCATTCAGGCATTTGATATCATAAAACCTTCATGTTGCTTTGTTCACATAATGAAAATGAGATTGTTTAAAGAAAGGACAAACATGGTAGTTAATTCAACAGTCCGCAAAATGTATAAAGATCATGATTTCAATCCTAGGTGATTATTTTGCCACTAGAAAGCTTAAATAATATGATGATTCCTGCTACAGGTCTTTCTAATTAGATCAATTTCATACAAATAACACACCCTTTAAAAAAAAACTTGATTTTGAAAATACACTCTTCATCTAATAAATCTAATTTAAATCATTTGACAAAAAAAAAACTAATAAAACAATAATTGATACTACAATTTTATAACTCAAAAATATTCCTCTCGAAAAATATGTTTCTTTTGATTTATCACAAGCGAAAAAGGCACAAAAAAAAAAAATAATAAAACCAATTAAATAAGTAAAGATGTCTTTTAAATTATTCAACTGAACAGTTTAAATAAAATTTAACTATATTCAAACACACAATATTAAATTTAAATACAGTCAATATGGCACTGACCACAGACTATCAACTTTTAGATACATAAATAATATGTCCAGTAAGAAACTAAATACTTAGCCCCTGGGTGATGATTTAGACAAGAAGATTTAATCTGAGTGATCTTTAAAGTCGAGTGTCCATCTTCACGGAAACGCTGCCAGGGACCCTCTTTCTCCAGAGCCTATCCAAAGATCGGAACTTGGATAAGAACGGCTCCTTTATTTCGCCAAACATGGAGAAAAAGTGAAAGTTCTAGTTGAAGAATTCGACAAAGAGGATGACATGGCAAATAAAAAAGCAAAGCAGGCACTGGAAAACGTTCTAACTTTGACGGGGCTAAATTTTATACGAGCTCATTTATTTATGTTGCCACAAATGATAGAAGAATTGGAGGTGCATAAGGCACTTCCTTGACTTCAGATGCTAAAGTTGTCTTGGAGCTCCAAAAAGCATCAATGAAGTGACCAAGCCAAAAAGGAGAGCAAGCCAGAAAAAACTGGATGCTGCTTTAAATAGATATTCAGATTGGAATGAAATAGTTAATATATTTAAAATAATGCAAGGAGGAGATGTAGTATCAAAGATTAAAGACTGCTCTATGTTGAAGTGTAGAGCCAATTGTTTCTACCAATGTGGAAAGGTCATTTACGAAATTAAAAAATATACTAGCCAAAAATTGCTTGAAATTGACCATAGAAAATTTTGAAGAGTTAATATTTTTTTTTCAAATCCCCCCCCCATCCNATCCCCCCCCCCCTTATTACATTTAACAAAGAAAAATAAGACAAACCCTGCTTCAAATAATTATAAATTAAGTTAAAACAGTAAATGAAATTATTAAGGCAATATTAGGTATATTTGAGGTACCTATGTATCAGACAATTTTATATTAGACAACATAAAATCAAAATAAGATGGCTAAAAACCCTGTCAAAGCAACCTGTTGCTTATATTTCTAACTCAGGGTGACTAATATGCAGAAAATTATTGTTCAACTGAAAACAACCTTTAGTATATGTATTGCAGGGTAGCATATTACAGAATATTATGTTTTTTTACTTGACTTTTCAGATTCATAAAAAAAAAAATACAATGTCATCCAAAAATAAATGTCCTTAGTCCATTTTTTTCTGATTTAAAAAAAAAAAAAAAAAAAAAAAAAAAAAAAAAAAAAAAAAAAAAAAAAAAAAAAAAAAAAAAAAAAAAAAAACATACTCAGGACATAAGTAAGAACAAACAACTAGAAAGGAAAATCTGATAGGCAACTCTCATTTGGAGCCCAAATTTATGTTCCCAATTTTAGTGTAATTTTAACATGTCTATTAAATCAAACAAAAGTCACTGGTCGTTAGTCCCATAAATACCACCCCGTCAAAATTCTCCTATTCTCAAAAGTTACGGGGGCTGTATTCCTTAATTTCCCCACAGCAGGCCTAGTTTATAGGTTTCTATAGCTCCTAATAATTGTTGGCAATTGCATGTTAAGATTTGTTTACAATAAATTCTTCCCTAAATCATAGCATAAGCTTAGTTGATTAAATTACTCGAAGCCTTTAACAGTCTTATAGACACTTTCCTTTACAAAGAATTGTATTCATTTCTTTTTTATTATAAGTAAATTTTTTTCTACATAATAGTTTAGTAACATTTTAGTTCCATCCACACCATTTCTTAACTCTACATTCAATCAGCCACAACCAATTTTTTCAATAACAAAAATAGGCAACAAACTAATTATCATATTATTACAATGAATAAAGTTAAACTTAGGATACCTTTACCAACAGTTTTAAATAAGAATTAAGAGTGAAATATAGAAAAAAGAGTTCACATCAAGAAGTAACATTTGTTAACTTCTTTGACAAACTATAATCTACCTTCTATAACTAGAAGGTTATATAGGCCTTTGGCAGGTCTAAGACCTCCTTAGGCTGTTGCGCCATAGATTTTTTTCTTATAACAACTAGAACCATTAACTTCATAAGTATTAATAAACATTTTGCAGTCGTGGTTTATCAATAAACTAAAAACTCAAAATCTATTTCTACAAAAAATATATATTCCTGTATATTATACGAGTACATAAGGTTGATTACATTCATTGGCATATATTAAAAAAAAAAAAATCTAATACAACCTCAAGTGTGATAATTATGTTTCAAAATATTAATTTCTTAAAAAAACAAATCAATTAAATTGACTGAGTTTTATTTATTGTTTGAAGAAAATTCCCTGAAATCTTAGAAAAAATAACAAATATAAGTGAACAGTAGCAGGGATAAGGTTTTTGGGGCCCCCCTGCAAAGTGGGGACCCAAAAACAGTTTATTGGGGGCCCCTCTATTTCCCTTCCAGGGGCCCCCTGATTCCTATGGCACCCCGCAGTGCAGGGTCTATGAGAACCTTATTGCCACTACTGTAGGTGAAAATATTTTGAATAGTTGTCTGATTCCTTTCTTACTTTATTTTAGTGCCTGGGCAATATCTTCATTGGTAAAAATTGAATCAGAATCTACATAATTATAAACCTAGTAAGTTCCAAAAATATAAATTTTTAATAAATTACTAATACTTGTTTGTTACTTATAATAGGAGGGGGAGGGGGGCACAACTTTTTTTTAGATATTTTAAGGGAGCCAATGCTTCTAAGAGGTAAGAGGTTAATAACCACATTACCAGAGAGGTTTTATGAACTAAGAGGACCCAAAAGAGGATTTTATATTGGAATTAAAAATTAAGAGGAATAAATAGAAGTTTCAATCACATATTCAAATTCAAATTTTAACTGTGGTATAATAGGAAGTTTAATATTTCATACATTTATATAATTGAATGATAATGTATCAAGCATTTTTTCAAATGAATAATGAGTCTTCTCTAAATATATAACACTGCAAAACGTTTCAGTAGAAGCAGTCAAGTTTTTATTTATTTATTTTTTTTTTTTAATTTTAGTGTGTATCTTAAAGCCAATGGATCAGTAACCAACGAAAAGTCATGTATCCAGAAATAATCTGATTTTTTTCAATTCATATTTAACACCTCTTGTCGCAGGAAGAAATCAAAGTCTAAAAAGAAGAAATCTACAGTTTACTTTCAAGATAAAGCATAAATTGAGGATAAAGAGGATCAGATAAAAGTAAAAATCAAACTTTTAGATTCACCGACATTTCAAAAAAAGTTATTTCTTTCATTAAGGTATAATACAACAATAATCGTCCTGGTACCAATCTTGTATTCTTTTTGAATCTTTCTTATATCAATCTTGAATTATTTTTGAATCATCATTCTTACATAATATCTTGAAGAAGGAAATACTTTTTTGTGAAATGTTGGTGAATCCCAAACTTTGATTTTTAATTTTATCTGATCCTCACAATCCTTAATTTCTATTAAATTCACAGATTATATCAAAAATAGTTTAAAGCTTTACTAATTAATACTTAACTAGATATAGAAAAGAATAGTCTTGACACTATTCCAGATTCTTCATTGCCAACCTAAAGTGAAGGGTGATCTGGAAAGCATAATTAAAGCTACCAAATAAAACACCATTCCCTTTTGAGATGTCCGTTTTTTTCAAAATTACATCGTAGTATAAATGTATTACGGAACTTAAACATAGTCTACCTAAGACTAAATTGAATAGATTGAAAATAATAGCACTATTTGCAAAACATATTATATTCAGTTAAGGATTTAACATCCTTAATTAGACCAAAGATGGGAGAAACACAATCTAATAGAAATTTCATTTTTAAGTTTTTGGTAGTATTCATACTATGGAAAGTTTAAATTTTTATTTAAATCAAATTATAATATATTATTAACAACTTTAAACAATCTAATATTGTTTGAGATAATCTTATCAAATTTTCATGATATTCCATAAAAATGTTGGATAAAATTAAGTTAAAAGTGTCCAAATCAACTTTTCACCCATTTTCAAAACAAAATACCATTATAACAATTACCATTATAAAAATGAGCATTATAACACTTACCACAGTGCAATGAATGCTTAATACTACAGCCGAATCTCTGATTGAGCTTTTTACTGATACTTACACTCGTAATACAAATAAAACAAAA
>KZ651840.1:88433-108784 GCA_001010745.2 Gerris buenoi
AAAAAAATTAAAAACAAAATGATTTGGCTTCCATTTTACAATTCTTCATGATCTTCATCTATACTTTCTATTTCTTCGTCTAGTATTGGCAGTGGACGGTTTTCACAATTAGTTTTTTGGCACTGACACAACTGAAATAGTACCTACATTAAAATACATTTTTTCGGCAACTACATTTCATGGCACCTCAGCCGGTTTTGCAAGCACTTCACAAGTTTTTTTTTTAAACTAATAAAAAGCTGTCTAAACTGAATAACGTTTATGATATCAATCCCATTTATTCGGTCGGAAATGACTTCAAGGCAAAATGTTTCGTTAAGCCACAGAACCTTCTCCCAACGGAATCAGCAGTCAAGTACGATAGTCTTCTAAAGTCTGCAAATTCGTAAATGGAAACAAATGCAAGAAGGCTTGAAACCCACAGACTGAGTTACCATGAAAAAGAGCATGCTTCAGTACATAATAAGTACCTATTTAGAGAGCAATCTATCTTTTTTACAGCAAAAAATGCAGCAAAATAGACAAAAAAAGGGCAAAATTCAGCACCATTTTGGAATTTAACTGATTTCCTGGACCGGGGTTATTGGGGATTTTATGATTATGAAAGGGCATGCTCCAGCAGAATTATTAACCAAAATTATTAACCATTTTGAGAGCAAACTATCTTTTTCAGGACTATACATGCGGCAAAATAGAGAAAAAAGGGCAAAATTCAGCAAATTCAGCCGCCATATTGGATTTTGACTGAATTCTCGGGTCCGGATAAAATTTAAATTTCATGCTTCAGTACATTATAAGTACCCATTTTTAGTGCAAAAAAATTATTTTACGGCAATAAAAGCAACAAAATAGAAAAAAATGGTAAAATTCTGCCGCCATCTTGGATTTTGACTGATTTCCCGGGCCGGGATTATTGGGGATTTTGAGATGATGTAAAGGGCATGCTCCAGTACAAAATAATTACCCATTTTGAGAGCAAACTATCTTTTCTACGGCAATAAATATACAAAAAAAGGGGGTAAAATTGAGCCGCCACCTTGGATTTTGACTTATTTCCTGGGCCGGGGTTATTGGAGATTTAGTGATTATGTAAAGGGAATGGTGCAGTACACAATAATTATCCATTTTAAGATGAAACTATCTTTTTTACGGCAATAAATATAGCAAAAAAGAGAGAGAGAAAAAAAGGACAAAATTCAGGCCCCATCTTGGATTTTAACTGATTTCCTGGACCGGGGTTATTGAGGATTTTATGATTATGAAAGGGCATGCTCCAGCAGTACAAAATTATTAACCATTTTGAGAGCAAACTATCTTTTTCAGGACTATACATGCGGCAAAATAGAGAAAAAAGGGCAAAATTCAGCAAATTCAGCTGCCATATTGGATTTTGACTGAATTCTCGGGTCCGGATAAATGGGGATTTTGAGATAATTTAAATTTCATGCTTCAGTACATAATAAGTACCCATTTTTAGTGCAAAAAATTTATTTTACGGCAATAAAAGCAACAAAATAGAAAAAAATGGTAAAATTCTGCCGCCATCTTGGATTATGACTGATTTCCCGGGCCGGGATTAATGGGGATTTTGAGTATGTTAAAATACACACTTTTTTGAGTTTAATGCAAAAATAATCATTTGTGTTGCAATTTTGCCGAGGACAACATTTATTTTGACTGGACTAATGTTTTAGGATTCACCTAATCAACTTAATAGTAAAGATAATTGAAAGAGCTCATTCAAGGCTAAACTCGGCAATAGCCCACCCTTTAATCTTAACGTAACCATAATCTTCCCTTATTTTTCTTAGGAAGTGACATTTTACGTATTTTTGTGGCTAAAGTTAATTGATAATTTAGCAAATTTTGAACTTCCATTTGGACATCTACCTGTTCTATATGCAGCAAGGTTGATTTTCTTTAGAAAATGAGCAGAGCACCGAAAAGCGGTTTGCAGCGGCCAGTAGCGATATATTGATTGTACAGAAGGGGTCGGCTATTGCCGATTTTTACCCTAATTCAATACCAGTGGGTATAAGAAAGTAGCTATTGCAGATTTTTAAAAATAAACAGATCAATTATGCTTATTGAGTTTTAGTTCCTATAACTTTTAATAACAAAAACAACTACAGTCGGTATAGTATGAGTTTTAGTGTGTGCTTGAGATTTTGAATATCCTGAGCTCTCATTGGCTCCCCATCCCCTTGTGAAGAGGTATTGTGGTGGTGCGGAAATTTGATTTTGATGGATTTATATTTATTGGGGTCCCATAAGTCCAAAAAAGTTGTATTTAAAAAATGTCTGTCTGTGCAGACACCTCGAGCCTTAACTGCAGGGACGATTTTGACGAAATTTGGCATAAATGTTCAGAAAAATCATACCCCAAGGCAAAACCGAGAAATGAGTTTTAGCTTCAAATTTGGGAGCGCTGCCCTCCAAAAATCTGAAAAAACATGAAAAAAATTATTTCTCAAAAACGGTTCTGACGATTTTGATTAAAAAATTCAAAAATGTAATCCATTAATTTTTTTAAATGGCAATTTTTTCCGGGAGAACGGCTTATATGGTTAAATATATAATCAAATGGACTACATTTTAGATTTATTTTTTTGATAAATCATTATTGATAAATCATTATTGAGAAATCATTATTTAAGTTTTTTCCATGTGGATGGGGGGAGGGGGGGGTACTGCCCCCATATTTAGAGACAAAACAAATTTTCCAATTTAGTCTAGGAGTATGATTTTTCACATTTCCCTGGTCATTAACAGAGAGTAAGAAGGCAGCAATGAATAGAAGAAAGCAACAGACCAACTGGAAAAAATTGGTCTGAGACAACTTAGACTAACTTCCTCATATAATCTCGGTCCCAGATTCCAGAAACTTCTTGTTTCTAAATTTCAACAAAATCAGATTTCTTTCAATCTCGAAAACTAGGTATTTCCTGGGAAAACGGCTTATATCGTTAGATTCATACATATATGAAACACATTTTAGAATTTTTTATTCAAAATCGTCAAAACTGTTTTCAAAAAAAATTTTTTTTTCACATTTTATGGAGTTATTGGAGGGGGGAGGTAGCGTCCCAAATTTGGAGCTAAAAATCTTTTCTTGATTTTGCCTCAGGGTATGATTTTTCTGAACATGAATGCAAAATCTGCCTGATAGTTAAGGCTCCACTCGACTGCATACATAGCAGAATTTTTTAGGGGACCTCAAAACATTTAAACCCATCAAAATACTTTCAATTTTTCATGCCATCAAAATACTTTCTCTTTATATGAGAAAGTAGAAATGTAAATAAATAAAACCTGAAGTAATAATAAAATACATATTGATAGAAAAGGGAATAAACTAAACCATTTTACTTTTATTTAATATTGAAGTTTAAAAAAAAAATTAAACAAACAAATATTGTTGAGTTTAGCATTCATTGACCCCAATTATTGTCATATCAATAATTAACTTTAATCCAAACTAATAAAAGGAGGGCGAAGACAAAGTTGTAACCAGTATAGATAACCAGTCAATAAATATTTATCAAGTATCTTTAATCTAATCTCAAAAATATAAAAAAAAAGCTGAGATCATTAAAATCAGCACGTGGCACTTATGAATTCTCCATACATTGTAATATCTGCAGAAGGACCAGAGAAATAGGAACTAAATTAATTTTTAAAAAGCTGATTATCAATTAAGTTATAAAAAAATCCAGACCTTAGATGATCAGATTTAATTTTGGGAATAAATAAGACAGTCTGGCTACTAGCAATTCTGTACATTGTACATGCAGTATATTATTAATGTATTATATTATTAAGCATATTTCTGTAACTAAAACCCACAATGTAATTAATGGTTATGGTATTAATGGATTCATCCACTCTCCTTCTATATGAACAATTTTAGCTAGTTTTTTTTTTCTACGTTGAAGATATCTACCGGCCCTTCTATTGTTTATATTTTATTATTACTTTCATGGATAACAGACGCTCTATTGATTTATTATAATGTGTTTTGTATATCATCAAATTCACATCTGTATTATAAATTAATTGTAAGTTTGCCAAAATGGACTAACTGCCATGGATTAAGTTTTTCATTTATTTAGGTTTTTTTCTACAATTTCATTTACCTCAAATCAGTACTAATATTTACAGTACCTGACAAAAACGGAAATTATAAACATGAGACACAAAGTTGGATGTTTTATTAGGAAGATCACTACTGAGAGAATAATCAATCTCTCTTTCGACTAGGGTTGGGACATCGATAGCTAAACATCGATGTTTTCGATGCATCGACATTGATGGTAGTCAAAACATCGAAAGAAAACATCGATGTTTTTCATACATCAACATCGGTCCTTCAACCTAACGGAAGAAAAAAAAAAAAAAAAAAAAATCCGTTTAAGGTGTTTAANAAAAAAAAAAAAAAAAAAAAAAAAAAAAAAAAAAAAAAAAAAAAAAAAAAAAAAAATCATAAGTTTCAAAAAATCCCTTGTTCTGGTCTCCGATATTCGTTGAGAACATTTTTTGGGGTCCGATACATCGGTGACATCGATCTTTTCGATGTTTCACGAAAACATCGATGTTGTCCGATACATCGATGTTTTCAATACATCGACATCGATGTCCCAACCCTACTTTCGAACAAGGATGAGAGACCAAGGAAGAGATCTAATTATTTTTATTAAATTTATAACTCCTTAGTGAATAAATGAGGGAGCTAACAATTAGATCCACCTCCCTATACATTTTATAAGGGGGGGGGGCATGTATGTCACTTCCCAGTTCTAATAGAAGGTAAAAGCTAAAGAAAGGAAGTGATAAAAAGAAAGAAGACATAAGCATACATAAGAGAATACATTATAAATAAACTGTAAAACAGAGAAATAATTATCCTTTATGGTAAGAGACTAAAATATCATTCAAATTAAAGAATGGCGGACATCCATTTAATCGTATTACTTTGTTAAATTGAGAGTTCATAAAAGTTGAAAGAAATTTTCAGGACAACCTTCTCTAAAAGAGGCCAAGTTTTAATCTTGAGTTAATTTTTTTATTTCTTCTATAAAGCTAAAGCAGATTTACATGGATCCCCTCAAATTGAACATTTTAATCCTTCAAATAGAAGGATTTTAATCAGAAGTGAATTATGTAAACAGACTGTTTCCACACAAGGGACCAAGGATGATGACAAATAGGGGAGTTGTTTAGCTTGGTTTTTCATTGAATAGAGTGATTCCCCCTCAGTGTATTGCTCAATTCAACTTATGTAAATAAACAACAGCCCCTTGAATCCCCTGGGTAAACAAACAATGATTAACTAGTAAAAAAATAATTAAAACTCCTGCATTTAAAAGGTTTTTTTACTGAAATTTTAGAATCGATAGCACCATTCCCTTTGATGGAATCATGTCAACAAATTTTGATCAATCTTTGAATTCTGAATTGACTTCGGTTGATTCATTGATTTAACAACATTAAAACGTAAGGGATGTTTTGAGGATTTTTAAAATTTTAAAAAAAAAGTAGAACAAACCCCTAGAAAAAACCAAGAGTTTCTATAAGCAGCACTAATAAAAATACAGAGTTGTAAATGCGCTTTAATTTATAATATGTACAAGCCACAAAATCCACACAGACCGACAGACAGACACGGAACCAAAAATGTTCCCTGATGTCTAAAACGGACTTCTGTCTTGGAATTTTTAAAATCGGACATAAAACTTGTTCGTCCTCAAAAGGGAACACAATGCTTCCGTTACCTTCGGTAAGCTCAATAATAAATCGGAAGCAATATACATAAATTATTTAACACAAAAACAAAATACAATCTGACAAAAAAATTACCTTTAAGATCGATTTCAGTCCTAAAAACTGATGTGAACTGTTCATCTGAGCATTCCCCTTCTTCACATAGGAAGTGCTCCTGACCAAAGTGATCTCTCAAACCTCCATAAGAACTAAACGAAAATAAATATATAATATTAAAAATATATATATTTTCTTAACCTAATAACAATAAAAAAGTCAGGTATCAAGAACATCGTGTTTAAATTAAAATAATGAATCAGAATGAAATTAGTGAGGAAAAGTTTAATAAAAACAACAGCTTTACCAATTAGTTACGTATGAAATAGTTAAATTAAAAATTTATTTACATCATCAGGGTATATACCACAGGTTATAAACTACTACACTAAAATTAAAATCTTTTCATACCCATTCAACTTCACTAAGTTAAGATTGTAGTTTTAGAGTAGTACTGCCGTCCTTAGCGAAAAAAGCTTAAGTTCAAAAGTTTGATTTTTGGGAATCGTGGTTTAAAGTTCTCAGCTTTTCTGACCCTTACATTTTTTTATTTCGCAACTCTGAATCTAAGACATTTAGGTAGAAGGACTCGTAATCTACTAGGATACCAAAAGAAAAATTCAAAAAAGTTTTCTTAAAAGGGGGAAAACAAGGAAAAACCAAAAAGGTCAGTACTTAAACTAAATATCATTATGATTTACCTTACTATTCCTTAGCGAAAAGAGCGTAAGTGCACATGTTAGTTTAATTTCGCAGTTTATTATTTAATTTGTTTAATTAATTAATAAAACACAAACATTTTTGTAGCATTTTACAATAACTACGTATAATTTTTGGTGACATAACATAATATAAAATCTTTAATATGCACAAATATAAAAGTAATACATATGCATAATACATAATTTTAAAAATAAATCTAGAACTAAATTAAAATTCAAAGAAAAAATTGGAACAAGACACATATTAAAAAAAATAATAATACTGATTAACTAAATGTTTAATTTGTAAGGTTGGGTTAACTAATACATACTAATTTAAACCGAATTTGTATCTAATTTAATCTCTATCGTCAAACCAAGTTTAATCATCTTCAATGGTTAGTGGTTCGATAGTTAGTGAAACCGGAAGGCTGGTCCAAAAAGCCATTTGGTTTGATGGCATAATACCTGCCTCATCATTGCATAATTTGGAAATTAAGGCATCCTTTTTATGGATTCTTGTGGAATATTTCTTGGTTTTTGCCAGATGCCTGGTTTTGGAAAACCATTTTTATAATTATTTTTTTTATAAATCAAGTTCTATTTCAGGATTCTCGAAATTTAAATTGTAAGATCCTATTTGGGCACTAACGTACTCAAGAATTGCTAAGAAATAAATAGCAAAATAAACGTAAGTAACGTTATCTTAGTAAAAAAAAAAAAAAAAGCCTAAGTGACATATACTTAGCGAAAAAAGCGTAACTGCTTGAAGTTACGTTTCTTTAGCTTAAAAGACGTAGGTTACGTTAAATTCGATAAGTAAAAGGCATCATTCTCAAGTTAATGAAAAAAACTTAGTGGTTTTTAGGCTATTTAGAGTAGAGATAGAGCTTTGAAACTTGGAAAAATGGTAGAAAACACCCCCTAAAACCTATATATGGACCTAACTCATTTTCTCCAAAATTTACTTACGCTTTTTTTGCTAAGGACGGCAGAGTAGTCTATAACCAATATTTTATACACCCTGATGATGAAATAAATTTAATGAAACTATGTAGTTGGTAAAACTATGCTATTTTTATTAAACCGCATATCACTAATTTCATTCTAATTCATATTTTAACAGTTGCTAATTTATATCTAATTATTAAAATAACATTTTTACTTTTCCTTACCAAAAGGGAAGTTTTTTTTTAGATTAGTTTTTTAAATACATTTAAAAATCCTTAAATAAATTGACTATTCAACCCTTCATTGCAAAAAGCAAGATAAAAAATACATTAAAGCATGTTGAAAATAATATAAAGAATTTTTTTTTTGTTTGCACGATAAAGAAGAAAATTAATATTCGTAAAACAATAGTACTTAATGCACTTAAAATTGTTATTTAAATAAAAATGGTTGATTTAACAGAAGTTTAGTACATCAGTTATAAATGATTGTGTAAAGGAAGATTTGAATACCCAATGTAATACCTAATCCCTCAAGGCATAGCAGAGTTACAAAATATGTGTACACAATCTCTCAAAAAATATGTCACAAATATGGTAGGTAAGGCCTCTTCCCTTCATCTTGTATCATTTTCATGAAATCAGAAATATTTTTCTGATACAAATAGAGGATTTTCATTTCAATTCTAAAAGTTTTTTTTTAATCCCTACCAAGATTTATTCACAGAGTAGGCAATAACAATACTTTTTTCTCTTTTCACCAAAAGAAAACTGAAAACTGTTCAAAATGTTTTAGAAGAAGACTCTGAATACAATAGGAAAGGTTTTATTGCAGAAAAAGAAGGTTGGAGGCATAATTTTAATAAGAACAAATTTGAATATCAGTAGAGCCTAAATCAATAATTTATGTACATAAATTAATTTTAAACTCTGCTTCCTTAAGATAAATAGGTTATGTTTGATAGATGGGCTTCAAAATAGAATTTTTTTTTTTTTTTTTTTTTTTTTTCAATCAAAATCATCAAAACCATTATTATACATTTGTTTCAACAATTTTTCAGAGGATCTGGGGGCAGTGCCCCCTAATTTGGAGCCAAAATTAATTTCTGGACATCGCCTCAGGGTAAATCTGTGATAATTTACATCACAAATGATCCAGTAGTTTAGGTTCCATGTGCCTACATAGACTACACGCAACAAACATGTTTTAAAAACTCATTTTTGAACTCAGTGGTCCTTAATTAAAATATGTCCTTTAAAAAGAATGTTACATGTAAACGTAAATCCTTGTACACCATGTAAATCCATCAAAATCTAATAAATCAATCTATGATATATACAACAGTGTATATTATATAATTATATACACTATACACTACATATAAGAGTAAAAAGTTGTGGATAGAAGTATTTTAATCTAAATAGTTAAATTGATAAAAATAATAATAATGTCTATTTGGACTATAAAACTATGGGGGGATGGTAGACAATGGGAACTTACAATTCCGTAGATTACTCAACGTTGAAATGCAGAAGAAATATTATTTGAAGGACGACTAATCTGTAGTTTGCAGTTTAATACTACAGATGAGAAACAGTTAAATTTCTTTTTCTAAGAATATAAATATTTTTTTTCTTTATATCTCACTTATAAAAAATAAATGTCCTTAAGTGGGACCATAATAGCAATAACACATTTCACAAAAATTAATAAGAGACAATTCAAGGCCATTGACACCTAATTATAGCATTAGGTTAAACAAATAAGAATTGAATCTAGAACTCAAGATATGGCACAGTATAGTTTGTTTTGATGTTTTTTTGCTTTATCTTTAAAGCATAAAAACCAAAACATTAGTTCATTTTAAGGCAGATGCAACTTTACACATCTACTCAATAAAATATGTCTCACCTCTCTGGGGTTCACAACTGTAAAACAACTAAGCAATTATACAATAATAAAAAATCAAGGCATTGATGATAAAAACCTAAAGTCCAGGAGATAGAGTACAACAAAGTGTCTGATTAACATCAAGCTAGAATTTTGTTTACAAGTTAATCTTTTAGTGCCTATTTAGAATATATGGTCGGCTAAGGTCGTCTGTGGGACATAGGGCACTGGGCATTGGAAAAAAAAAACTGGTAAAGAGCAGCCTTGTCCCGCCCATTATGGTCAATGTGATTTTCATGGTCCTGAGTACAAAAGCAGTTAGTTAGTAAACATAAAATAAAGTTGATGTTAGTTTGTCACTTGATAGGTTAGTTATTCATACATTACTTCAAATCAAAGTGGTCTCCTATCAAGTGACAAAATAACATCAACTTGATTTTCGGTCTACTGTCAAATTTTGTACTCAGTATAGTGAAAATCACATTGTCCACCATAAGTTGAGGGACATGGCTGCACTCCATTGTTTTTTTGTTTTTTTTTAAATTACCATTGTTAAGCTATTTTCCGGCAGACGAACTTAGCCGACCACATATTTTAAAAAAGAACTGAAAGATTTATGTACACAAAATTTTAACTTGATGTTAGTTAGACACTTTTTTTCACGCTACCTTCTGGACTATTAATAAAGTTCTTTATTAAAAAAAATAAGGGGTAGATTCCTAAAGAAGAAAAGTGACGAGACTCCAAGTGTCTGAACAGTGAAGGGTGAAGGGTTGTACACTTATTGTAATTCTGAAGATGCAAATGTGTGCCAATTTTTTTTCAAATCAGTCAATTTTTAAACACACAGTCTCTGAAATGAAGAACTCACTAAGATCGTTCAAAAAATATTAGAGACCATTATATAAGTATAAAATTTAAGCCTAATATTACATAATTCAACTTACTTGTAATATCTGTGAAATCCATCAGCGTCGCAGAAATGACAATAAAGATGATCCCTCCTCAAATGCCTGAAGAGTTCATCGCTATCCATATATCGAACATCACAAAATTCACAGATGGGATGGCCCTTGTGTGATTTATCATCTGCATCCCCGGCCCTACGATGACTAACAAGCTCATGCCGTGTGTATACCCTTCTTTCAAATGTGAATATCTAGCAAAAAAAGATCAAATATCATAATAAAAATAATAGGCGAAGTCGGTAATATTTGTTTCTGATAATAATTAATACCTATTAAAAAGGTTTATTTGTATGACTAAAAAATGTTAAAGGATCAAACCAATCAGTTGATTAAGTCGACTTTGGACAACAATAAGAGTTAATTCTGACTGAGGGGAAAATTTAAAAATGGAGAGAGGAGCCAATAATAGCTCAAGATCTTGACATCCAGAATATTGGGCCAAATAGGCAAACAAAAATGTCACTGGATAACTGCCTAGTGAATTTATTTTTTCCCTCACATAGGTTGCCCAACCTACAAGAATTAACTCTAATTGTAATTCTACTGTAAACATTGAGGCTTATGTTACACCATAAATAAAGATCAATTTATTTTGCAAATACAGTTCTTTCAATACTCCTAAACAAGGATGGGCAACCTCATCTGACCTTGGACCATATAATCTCTTCTTTAAGGGGTCTAGGGGCCTGTTAAAAAACTACAGTAAAAACATGAACACAAAATCTAGTATTTTAATGAGAAAAAAAACACTACTTTCCACAAAAAAAAAAAAAAAAAAAAAATCATTTACTGAATAATCTTGCAAACGCTTGTTTAAATAATTCAAAGTACTGTGGTAAAAGCTACACTTATCCTTGATTTTGGACGACTGCACGTGACCACCGCTCTAAAAAAAAACTCAAAACTAATATTGCCAATAAAACTAGAGTGCTTAAAAAATAGACTGCCAATTGGTGTGGCACATAGCTTCCTCGCATCCTACCTACGTACTTTATTGATTTTATGCTTTTGCAAGCCATGATTGTCTAATTGGTTTAATTGTTTCCCCTTTTTTTTTTTAATCTGCCAAAATTGTTTTGATTTTTTACACGAATTAAAGAATTAATTAAGCAAAAGTTAAAGAGCGCTATCTGCGGGTTACTTTCAATAAACTATAAAAATTTCATTAAAATCTGATAAGTACTATTGAAGCTATAGCTGTAAATAAATTTATGTTTCTCCATATGTGGAAGAGAAACAAATAGGCGCAGAAGTTTGTAACTTATATGGGACCAACAATAGGCTAATTAAGACCTACCAACCAAATTTCATTAAAATTGGACGTGTAGTTTTTAAGATATGGTGGTACGCTAAAATTGAACGACAGACTGACAGAAAAACGTGGAACCAAAAATGATCCCTGATGACTGAAACAAATTTCTGTCTTGGAATTTTGAACTCGGAGACCAAAAATTGTTTTGTTCTTTAGAATGATCACATGGCTTCCGTTACCTTCGGTAAGCTTGGAAGCAATATTTTTCATAAGAGCACGATTATAAGTCTACTGAAAACTGGCAACGATTATTAGTCCTCTACTGAAAACTGGTAATATCATACAAATAGAAATCCATAATTTTTCCAGGGTGTAGCAGCCTATGAGTTTACATATTAGCAGTATTTATATTGGGCACCAGAAGCAAGACGTTTTGTTGAGAGCAATGTACAAAGGATAGGAATGAGTTTTTTTTATAACTTTGGGTACATAATTACCAAAGACATAGGTCTATCTCTTTGTGGTCTACCACTGTCTCCTTTGAACTAACCCAGACAGTAGAAAGTGTTCCCTCAATTTAATAAGTAAATTTTTAACGGCCTCAAAAGTTTGATGCCTTGAAAGAAGGCTATAATTTTATTTATCGGTATTTTCTCAGCTCCCTTATCCGTTTTGGAAAGGTTGGCTAACTGTTGACCAGCCATAAATGATTTATCAGCTTAGGGCAACAGCTAATCAGGTGCAAAGGAGTTTTTTCGTCCTCCTATTTCCTACTCATTTGACAGGAATGAGTATACTCAGCAAACCAGTCAGTCTTTAAATTATTATTTGTTTTTAGTGGCCCATGCACTAGGAAAACAGGACCATCTGCATGCGTAGCTTTTGTCCATGTCAATACCTAGTCAATAAAAGGATTAAGCAAATATACCCAATAATAACCAGTATTAATAGTGGAACCCATAGATCAAAGTAAATATTAAGCCTAGTTATACATAGTTAAATTACCTAGTATGAAATATGAAACTTGACACAGACTTCAATAAGCCTTAACATTTTACATTTCTAGTACTTTAAAACGTTTGATTACGTTGGTAAATGCATAACTTTTACGTAAAAATGATAGAATCGTAAGGATGTTACTCACTTTTAGATTTTCGACACACAAATCACAATAGTTCAACTGGTGTACACGACGAACATGATCTTGTAGTTGATGAAACGCGCTGAATGTTTTGTCGGTACATTTAGGACACGAATGCTCGAGTAGCTTTACATAAGCATTCCTCACGGCTTCGTTCTCGAACTCAATTTTGTATTTTTTATCAGTTAAAATGTTGGAACTGACCAGTTGCTTAAAAGCATGTACGGTTTTCACGAAGTGTACCTGAAAAGATTAAGAGGTCTCAATCAGCAAAGAACATTTGTCATGCGTTATGATAATATGATATTGTGCAAACTGCACACAAACTAAAAGCTTAAAATAGAAAAAATACAAACGTGAAAACTTACAAGAGGCATTTCTTGTCGACAAATAGGACATTCATTCTGTTTGCAAAGAACCCGCATTCTCGTAGAACACTCAAAACAAACTGGATGGTCGCACTGTCCGATGGAATAAGTGTCAACACCTTTAAAACACACACAACAGTTATTCTCCTGACCATCTTCAGTATATTTCATTTCGGGATTGTTAACATGAACTGCTTTTGATTTGGCCTTCCGATTCATGGTAGAAGTTGACGTTACACAATGCACAAAACGACAAGACAAGTATGGTCGCAGACGGGGTCGGGATTCCAGACTCCAGCTGCTAGACACTGATCAGGTGTAGCCAACCCAGTGTTACCAACTAGTCCACCAAATAATTAAACAAATTTATTTTTTATTTTTAGTTGAATCCTGCTCCGCTCCCGCTCCCTTGATTCGCATACTCTCTCTTCTATTAACTTTTAGTTATATAAATTTTGCTTAAAATCTTATTGTATTTATAAATGGAAAATGTTTATTTTAAGACAACAAAAAAATTTGCGACTACGATTTTATCAAAGTAAAAAGTAAGTACATAGTACTTTCCTCTGAGATAGTACTCGAAAAGATTGTTTTGCTTGAACTTCGTGCAAATGCGCCCAATTATTTACAAACTTGAATTTTATAAAATGTACTGACACTCTTTTACTTGACATAGTAGGTAATTTTACTTATCTAGCTGCATTTGTCCAACAAACTGATTTCGATTTCAGGTAACTTAAGGAAAACAACCATTCTTTCCTTGCCTTTTCTCTAGTCTTCAAAAACAAAAGTTTTAATTTTAAATAATCCAAATCATTAAACATTTTTGTTAAGTTGGTAACAGGGTTGTTATACGTGACTTTCCTTATTTGTTCTAGATTCATTTAAACTAAAACTAGTTGAGGATATTTTATATAAATTTACGCATAATAATTACAATAAACAAGTTAAATTAACCTAATTAAAATTTATAAAGTTCGTTCAGTTAATGAGGGCCGGATCTCTATCAGCAGAGAAAAAAACAGAAGAAGGCCTAAACAAAGCAGATTCAGAGGCAGAGGCGGACGTTTTGTGTGGAGGCAGAGATCCAGAGAAGAAAAAGGTGGCTTTGAATCAAGTAAACTGGAGACGGAAAAATAAATTTCAAATTTCAGTAAGTATTAACAGCTTCGTAAATAAATGTCTGCTAGTCTAAAATAAGGGTCAATATCAGATTAGAAGAAACTGAATCTTCTCGAATATAGGGCAGTTTTATTAGTAGATAGAGTACATGGAAATAGGGTTTAGTCAAAGTTAGAGATAAGTAGATAAGAGTCTCTGTGCCTCTTTATTTATTTATTATATTATTTATTTATTTATTTTTTTTTCTCTCTTTCCTGCAGACATTACCATTAAGTTTGAAAGCCNCTTTCTTTATTACATCGCCCGTGTTTTGTTTATTGTCTCGGGAATGACAGTTCCCCGTGTCATTCTTGAGCGGAATGTACTATGAGAACCTCCCCTTTTTCCACTCTCGATCGCACTCTTATCAAACAGTTATATATCACTCTCTCTCTCTGAACTGTTTGTTTACCTTTCTCCCCCCTATCTCCTAACGCACTCTTATCAAACCGTTATATATCACTCTCTCTCTGAAATTGTTTGTTTACAAAACTTTTTTAATAATATAGATAGAAAATTAAATTATATTCCTTTTAAAACTCTCCGTTGCGAAGCTCGGGTATCCACTAGTTATTATTACAAAGTATTTTGTATAACATTGGGATTTTATTAAAAATCAATCAGACTCTAGCGTTTAGAATGATAAGAAATATAGCCTCTACAAATAAACACTTAAAGTTAAGCCGGCTTTCAGTTTATCGGTCATCATTAGTCATCCGATTAACAAGGCGATGAATTAAGTCAAATAAAATATCAGGGTTTACTATAAAGATGGAACAAACAAAATAAATATAGTAAGAGAATATAAAATTTTTATAACAATAAACCCGATCAATTAAAAAAGTAGGTAAAACTGAGGAATACAATGCTGTGAGGGGAAGAGGTTAGAAAAGGGTGTAGGCATTACTAGAATTGGAATTGGAATGTATTATTTTGACTAAGGGGTATCAACTCTCTTATGTACATGTACAAATCATGCAAATACATATAACAATCACTTAAATATACCTGTCCTTTAATCTCCATTAATATCCTTAGCGGGACTCTTCCCGAAGATTACTAACTTTGGCTTAACTGAACCCTATTTTAAGGTTCAAGAAAAAAAAATTAACTGAATAAAATTTCATTATACAGTTTTTTTACAAGCTTCTATTATATATGTACTTGCACTTGCAATGTTTGGGTAAAATCTCGCAACAGGATTTTAAAGCAATTATCCTCAACAGATTGAATTGAAATTGCATACACGTTTAGTTTGGATGACAATGCGTGGTTAGCTAAGTGACGTCATTCTAAATCCAATATGGCGGACGGTCCCAAGATAACGGACAAGTTATTTTTTAAGCACGCCCACTATATGGGTATCAAATGAAAGGGTTTCCTGAGAAGAATACGAATAAATAGCTTGTTATTATTTTTTTTTAGAGAAAAATGAGTGGTCCTAAATGAGGGACATTTTTATCCCGTACCATTTTCACCCATTACAAAACTCCTTCACCTTCGTATACGTTTAACGTTTTCATACTTAAAGAATCTTTAACTTTTATTTTAAAATATCCACTTGTTTCGTATACAGTTTAAATAACGAATCCTGGTTTTTCAAAAATGTTGACACTGATCTCGGAGCGATTACATATTTAAGGGATACTTCTTAGTTTCTCATTCCTTTATTGACGCCTTTAAATTATATATATATNAATTAAAAAAGTAGGTAAAACTGAGGAATACAATGCTGTGAGGGGAAGAGGTTAGAAAAGGGTGTAGGCATTACTAGAATTGGAATTGGAATGTATTATTTTGACTAAGGGGTATCAACTCTCTTATGTACATGTACAAATCATGCAAATACATATAACAATCACTTAAATATACGAATCAAACAAATGTACTGTTTTACTCTTGCTGCCAAGCGATTAAGCGATCGATAATCGCAGCGATACAAAAATATATATATAAAATGAAAATTTCGAATATTATTATAGCATTTGCGTTATCCAAACAGTGGCTTATAAGGGCAGTTTTTATTTATTAAAATGATTTTTTTTATTTAATCGTGTGATAAAGTTAGACCTCTGCTACACGATTCGCTCCTACTAAATTTGAGCTCACATTTACGATATTAAGGTTGCCGTCCATAGGGCTTTTCAGAGTCACCCTAAGGGCACGCAGTTACTTCTAACTTATAGATTTTTTGGAAACTAAATTTTCATTTAAAACATTTGTAACTGAGATAATTGGCCGTTCTGGAGCTTTTGGAACTCTCTGCATACTGAAACTTGAAATTGTTCCGAGGTAAGATTTACCTCTTTCTTTTCTTAATACACCTTACTGTAAACACCAATTTTATTTAACGAATACTTCTCTTTATCATTTTCTTAGTTATAATATTCTTAACTAAAGGTTATATTATGTGTTGAAGTTGAAAGAGGTAATCTTTTGTACACAAATGCTTTTAATAATCTGATTTGAAAAGGAATTTTTTCTTTGTTTATACAATACTGCCTGGATCTGGATATTAATTTCGAAAAAAAAATATGTTTAAAATAAATTTTAGTTTTTTTATAAAGGAAGGTTAAACAGTCCAGGTTATTTTTTTTATAATGAATATACTAAATATAATGTTCTCCTATATTGTACTAAACAACTACTTGCACTACTTACTACATTGCACTTGTACTCTTAATACATTGTACTATTCTTTTAGATCCAGGAAAATAATTCACAGAAATTTGATTTGATTTAAAATATCCTTCAAATAAGAGGAGTAGCAAAACTGAGAAAAAATGTGTGATTTGGCTCATATTAACCACTTACGATATGAATACTATAACCACATTTCTAATTCTATTATCCATCAAAACTATTTATACTATAAACAATCAAATAAAACAACAAAGGAATCAATTACTATACATAATATACATAAGTACATAATATGTAATTTGTTTTAATTATATGAACATCAAACTAAAAGCAACAAAACATGTATGCATTGCTGGTTAATATAGTTACGTATATTTAACGTTTAAATTAAGATAGGGGAAAGATATTACTTTTTATTTTATTTTGTTTTTTATTTCATACATGCAGATTAAAAAATTCTCATGAACAAAGAATATATAGGAAACGCTTTGTAATAAAGAAAATAATAATGATAAACCCCCTTAATATAAAAAAAACCATTATGCGTTTAAATTCCTTCGTCATAGAAAATATTTTTTTAATTTGAATTCTTTACGTTATTGATCAATTTTAAAATGTAATTAGGGAAAGGTCCAAATTAAGGAAACTTGTTCATCAAAACACGGTTAACGGAAAACAGTAACTAACACTTCAAAAACTTGAGATCCAATTTTAATGGTACGTCAATCCGATCTTACAAAATGCTATGATATTATTGTTCGGGAAAGTGAATTAATAATTTTTGTTGATTAATTGAGATAATATATATTTTTTTAATTGAGGTGTTTCTAAAGTCTGTGTAAAATGATTTATGGTGAGTGGGCATCAGGGCGAGAAAGTCAAAACAATTGGGCGGGGAGCCAATTAAGAGGATTTTTTAAATCCTGGGCTTTCAATGGCTTCACATCCCATTTATTCGACTTTCCGACTGTCAACGTACTATAACTCATTTGACACAGACTGTAGTTGGAAATAAATAAAACTCATTTGACACAGACTGTAGTTGGAAATAAATAAAACTCATTTGACACAGACTGTAGTTGGAAATAAATAAAATTCATTTGACACAGACTGTAGTTGGAAATAAATAAAACTCATTTGACACAGACTGTAGTTGGAAATAAATAAAACTCATTTGACACAGACTGTTGAAAAAAACTCATTTGACTCTGACTACTTTGGTTTTCAACAACACCATCCCAGTAATAATCTTGAGTAATTAAAAGTCTAAATTTCTTGACAGATAGGACTTTAGCATTTATATAAGATACTTCCAGTTTAATTTTTTAATTTATTTTTTTAAGTAAACTTTTCATTTAAATCAAATTATAATTATTTTTCACTACGAGAAACATACTGAGAAAAATAGACTCCAGCGCCGCGCCGGGATTTGAACCACGGGCCTCTAAATTACCAAACTTTTCAGTGTATAAAGTACATATGTAGTTAATAAAACCCAAGAAGGGAAATTTTGATCAGGTTAATTGGGAAAAAATTACAAAAGAGAATGAATGTTTTTAACATCTTAGTTATAGTCGTAACCAGTTGAAATGATAAATGGACTTTAAAAAAAAAAAAAAAAAAAATTGTTTTAACTTAAATTAATAAATAGTGATCATGTTAAAATGCATTTGTGGAGATTTCATATCGATATATTTCATTTTGATATTTACTTCTTTTTGTACATGTGTCCAACGATGTTTAGATTTTTTTTTTTTTTTAAATCCTATTTTTATTGATTTACACGACGAAAAAAGCATGGCTTAGGCTTAAAATGACTGTTAGCTGTCTGTGCTGACGCGTAAACAGCCTAAAGAACTA
This sequence comes from Gerris buenoi, assembly GCA_001010745.2. Lineage (NCBI taxonomy): Eukaryota > Metazoa > Arthropoda > Insecta > Hemiptera > Gerridae > Gerris > Gerris buenoi. Next base: position 107,186 of record KZ651840.1, read on the forward strand.
GAACTATGCCATAATATCGATCAAATTTGGCATAAATGTTCAGTTCAGAAAAAACATAAATTCAGATATGAATGCTCATATTTCTATTTTATAGTTTAAATAAATATTAACCGTGAAAAAAAAATTAACCATATAATTATTTTTGCCTCATTAAATTGATTTTAGCGAATTTTCGAAGAAAATTAAGCTATTGCAATGGCTGCAAAATTTTTGTAATGCGAATTTTTGAAAACATTTTTCATTTCAGGCCATTCTGAATCAATCCCTACATTTTAACACTTTTTTTGTATGTATGTATATGTTTATATATATATATATGTGTCACTCCAGACGATATCTCCCGTTAGGATGCACTAAAAAATTTCAAACAAATTTTAAAATGTCAATCATATCAAAAGAAAGGATGAGTTCGCTGGTCAGAATTTTTGGAGTCCATTAAGGCGTAAAATTTTGACCATTTAGGGTCAAAAATAGCATAAAAACATGTTTTTTCCATTTTGCCCCCCTTTTATATGAAAATATGATAAAAGTGTACATAACAACAATTACTGTACTCTTAAAGAGCTTTCCAACGATGTGCATCTTGAAGGGTAAATACTATTTTAACTTTTGTACCCCGTACACGTGTGTACCAAAAATTGTTTTTTTACCCATCCAAATTCTAAACCAAATTTTGCCAATAACAGATATCTTTGAAAATTTGCTCATTAAGTCATGTTGCATGACTGGACTTTTTTTGTAACATAATTAAAAAGTTTCAACAGGTGGTTGTTAACATTTTGATTTAGATTTTCATCAAACATGTTTTATATTCATAGTTTTTCAGAGAAAACTACTTATATCTTTAGATTCGTATTTAAAGATCATTTTAGATTTTTTTAAACCAAAATAAAAAAAAAATGTACGTAAATCTATAAATATCTGAAAATCAAAATTTGCGTGCTTTTACAATCCTTTCTCTATACACTATACATACGCTGATAAAATAAAGAATCTAGTTCCAAGATATAAATAAAAATAAATCTAATTTAGCTGATTATGGAAAACGACTTACTAATTGAATAATTACATATTTTTTTTAGCAAGCAACCTTTTAATTTATGTAGTACGTTCAACGTGTCTTAATTGGTAACTTACAATATGGTAGAGTTATGCAAGAATTTACATGCATAGTTTGATTTTCATGGATGATTGTTTTAGCAATTTTGTGTTTTTTTTGTTTTTTTTACCACCCCCTTAAACAATGACTCGCAGATCAGCTATATACGTAGCTAGAATAATAATGAAGATTCTGACTTTGAACCTGCCTAGACTAGCAAGATCTGATCAGTTTTAGCCAAGACATATAGTAATTAAATACTTTTATAGCCATATGCATCTTGCATACAAATTATGTTGATCTTTTTTCTTAACATTTAAAATAAGAAAGTAATACCATAATTCCTTCCCATCTTGTTAAGCATTTTTAATTTCTTGTATGATTGAACTTTGATTTATTTCGTTGTTACTAGACCGCGTAAATCAAAATAATTAATCAGGGGTGCCCACGAGGGGGGTATAACGGCGCACAGTGCGCCGTTGAATTTTTTTTTGGGGGGG
>KZ651840.1:109675-124010 GCA_001010745.2 Gerris buenoi
AATAAATCCTTTATCCAGCCGAAGCTGGATCTGGGGGGGGGGGATTGCGCCATAGGCCTTGGGGGGGATGGGCACCCCTGAATTAATCAATTGCCTTTATTGCCTTTATAATATACTAATATATATTTTAATAAAGCTTGTCATGCGAATGTACTATGTACATTACCCTACTTTTTGTCCTTTGCAATGAGCGGTAAGTTGAAAGTACATAATGTACTTTATAATCAGGAAAAATATTTCGATTTTTTTAACCAAACAAAGCTTGTGTATTATTTATTTTTAAATGGTTGAGTAATTAATAAGGCCTATTATAGTGGACCAAACCATTTTTTATTTAACTGATTGTTGTTATATTACCCCGGAGTGCACATTGTAGACACAGTAGACGCAGGACAGTTTTTTTCTACCACAGAAATATATAAAGTCGCGCGTCGCGCGAATTGTACGTAGTGCAGTGAAGAGTAGTAGGCTACGCCTCACGTGGCGTGGCGACGCTTGTGGAGCTGGGGTCTCAATTTGCGCGGTCTCTATTATTTCTGCGGTTGAAAGTAACCGCACTTCCCTGCCTTGCTTCATCCGCGTGCTCCCTGACACACGCAGGACGCAGGTGTTCTAAAAGGTATTCGGCTTAGTTAAATTTAAAACATGTCAATCAATTTTAAAAAAACTTTCCCATCTGAAATTTCATTATCTTAAAAGCTCGACCTTTATTATCATCGAAAATGTCATGTAAATATAATAATTATTTTCACCCTGTTATAGCCTAATGATGTGTTGATCAGGACGTAAAAGAAACAATAAGTCTTCTTATTCACCTGTTTTAGAAAATGGAGGTAAAAGTAGTTTTAAAAATAAGAATATTTAACTCCCTAAAATAGGGGACTTCTGGTATATTTCCCAGCGACAGGTGCGATTTAAACAACTGTATAAAATTTCCTGGAATTTGTCTCTCTAAGCTACAACTTATGATGGGTAAATTACTTTTCACGTTTTCCCATATTTCTTAGGTCTCACAAGGCTAATCTTATACAAACAGTTAAAAATAAGTAACCAAGAAAATTAGAATCGTGGGAGTGCCGAAGGGATAATCTGCATCAAAAGCAGCCGCAGAAATTTCTTCAAGGATAAAGATTAAGCTTTTTAAACTTATTCTTTTAATGATATGGTGAGGGGAAATAAAGGTCATTGTAATCCGGGAGGTTTTTTAAGAGGGTCGATGGAGGGTAAATTATCCGATTGTTTAAAAAATACCCACCTTTGTCGGAAGTACGAAGTACTAAAGAATTAACCCTATATCAGGTATAATACCAATACTAAAACCCAGTCTAACCCAAACAAACAAATTTCTATTTAATATTCAATTTATCAGAGTTTTCATTTAGTAATCGATTAAATTACATAAATTTAGTATCTAGAATTAATGATAGGTATAAAAAAATATGTTAGATACTTGATACTTTTATGGTAACTCTCATTATACATATAAGTGATGAATTGCAAGGAAAAATTTAAATCTCTGAACTGCGGTTTTTATTTCCAAACTGAACTCTAGTACTTAAGTTTATACAATATATAATTATCAAACAAGTTACATTCAAACATCAAAATAAATATGTAAGATAAATGTTATTATCACACAAATTATTTAAATTAGTCCTACACCTAAATTGGTAAAGTTGTCATTGTCACTTGAAATTGTGGTTATTAAAACATACTAAAGATGTTGCTTCTACTTGAGAGGTATAAAACAATATTTAAACATGCTTAATCATATGTTTTTTATTTTTGTTATAAGTTAGTTGTTCCGGTCGATATTTTGAGGATCTTAACATGAAAAAAGCAATAGGCATTTATTATTTATTAAAGTTTTCGGAAACTTTATTACTCTTAAAACATTTATGGTATTAAGGTTTTACACTAAACGGATAATATTTATACTTAGCGTTGTATACTGTGTTTTATATTTATCTTATTTTAAATTCTCCCCCATTGATAATTATAATTGATGTCTGAGATAGGCATGTACTATCCAAAATATTTAAAATGAATCTCGGAAATTGGATTTTTCCCGCGGAAAACTAAAAGAAAACTTAACAAAAAGTACGGTTTTGAGGATTAAATTCTAAAATCATCGATTGAGAAATAACAGATTTAAGATAAATTATTTGCAAACCAAGATTTTATCTTTATTAATTTTTTATTTTCTATTTTATTATTATTTTTATTATTTTCGCAGGATCGTAGTCAAAAAAATCTCTTGTCAAACATATATAAAATTCCATTTTCCCAATTTCTAATGTGTAAATAGATTAAAAGCCTTTTGTTAATGAATAAATTGATTAATTAATTAAATCAATAAATAAATTGGATATTGTTTTTTACAAACAAACAAAATCGATTTTTGAGTTGCCTTAGCAAATTAGTTGTATTAAAAATTAATTTTAAATTATGTTCAATTTTATGATTTTAGATAACACTTAATTTACCATATTTTTAAAAAGGATTTTTTAAAAAAAATCCTTATAGTTTCGTCCCGGTGTCTGTCTGTCACTCTGTACGGTTCCAATAACTTTTGAATCAAAAGGAATAAAACAGAGGTGCCCACCCCCTCTAAGCTCTATGGCGCGACCTCATTCGCTATAAAAAAAAAGCGCGAGACTCATTCATTATAAATATAACTAATTATGTCTCAGCTCTTTTTCTTTGAATGAAATTAATAAGAAATAACTAGACATCACGTGGCTCTTTCTGTTTAAGTATAATTGGACAAAGAAAGACTCATTTATTTTAAATATAACTAATTATCTCTCACCTCTTTTTTTTCAACTATATTTATTCTGCCCGTTGCCACGGGCCTAACAGCTAGTATCAATGTAAATACAGAAACTTATGTAGTTAGCATCTGGGACCCTTTGGACAAATAATGGCGTGGGTCCGGGAGTCCTCCTCCGGGGGTCCTCCTCTCAGAATTTGATGGAGAATTGAAAAAAGATGTTTGGTGGGGACGTATTTTGAAGTTTTGTTTTTATCCACCCCATCCAAAAGTGAAAAAAAAGTACTATATACAACCCCCCTAAAAATTTTAACGACGTAGTCTGCGTCATAACCCCCCTCTGTGGAAACCCCTGGATAAAAGCATGAAACTTTCCAGTATTAATTGGTTGTTAAGTCAAAATTATTTTATTCTATAAATCAACCCTGGACCCTGATTCATTTAGCTAATTGGGTGCCTCCCTATTTAAGTAATATGTGTTTTGATGCTTACTGCCCTGAAAATTTTTTATCCTCTGTTGTATACAAATCCCAAAAATCTCCATAAATATTTTTTTCTGCTTGAGTGGTTTTCCCTAAAAGTGCATTAGATATGTTGAGGATATAGCATTTCCTCAAGTGGATAGTCCTACTTTTCTAGTGCCTACTTTTGAGTACCTCTCTCTTAGTCTCTTTAAAGTGTTTCATTTGTCAATAAAGGTGTTGAAGGAGGGATAAGGTTCGGCGTCGCCTGACGCCTCCTTTATACTTTATAGGTACCTAAGAGAAGGGTTCAAGTTCACTAAGTAAGTGCGCGTAGTAAGTACTTGTACAAGCCATGCACCGAGCAGGTAATCCTTGTCTTGGGAAGTCACCCTAAGAGGAGGAATCCTTTGGGGAAGTTCTTTGTGTAAGAAACATACAAGTCGTTTCTTTGCTGGTACATTCTTGTTTATCTGCACCACAAGAATAACTTGCTGCTAATGCCTAGTATTGTCTTAGAGATAGAGACTATAATAGGAAACCATAATTTCTGTTCACCACTTAAGTGGCCCTTGTCACTAGTTTTTGAGTTAACCAATGTAAAAATTGCGCTTTTTCCTCGAGTATATTGTATATTTCATTAAGAATCAACTCGCAGAAACCTTCGCACGAAGTACACTTGAAAGAGACCGCGATTAAGTTAAGCTAAAAATAGAAATAATTAGACTTCAATACGATGTCAAAGTTAATGTGTTAGCCTAATACCTCGCTATGCTTTATTAAATGGTTTTTTATTTAAATTGCAATGTTTGTATATATGTATGTGTGGGTCAAATCTTGCAACTGAATTTTAAAGCAGTTATCCTCAACCGATTGAATTTAATTTTTGCATACACGTTTAGTTTGGATGACAATGCATGATTAGCTAAGTGAAGTCATTCTAAATCCAATATGGCGTGCATTTCAAGATGGCGGACTACTTATTTTTTAAGCATGCCCATGATAAGGGTATCAAATGAAAGGGTTTGCTGAGAAAAATACGAATAAAACCTTGTTTTTTAACAATATTTTTTATATATAATCAACTAATTTCAATATATTGGTGCGTAGGCTTCCGCGGGTAGACTCGTTATAAACAGCTTGGTTTTCCGGTGGAATCCGCGTCTCGAAGGGGATGAAGTCCGACGTTTCGCTTCCACTACTGGAAGCATCTTCAGGGGTGTGGTGCATCGTGGTGTTGACTCGAAGCAATCACAAGTAAGCAATCAGTTCATCTTGTGATTGCTTCGAGTCAACACCACGATGCCCCACACCCCTGAAGATGCTTCCAGTAGTGGAAGCGAAACGTCGGACTTCATCCCCTTCGAGACGCGGATTCCACCGGAAAACCAAGCTGTTTATAATTTCAATATGTATTTTTTTTTTTAGATAAAATGAACCTAAAGACTTAAAAATTATTAATTAACAACTTTTCTTTATATCTTAGATTAATTTAATTGTTTTATAAACGTTGTTTATCGCGAAATCACATTATATAATCACATAGTACTATTAATATGTAATTATTATTTTAAGAATATAAAATTTAATTTAATTAAGATTACATTTAATTTTTGGAGCATTGATATTAATTATTTTTTTTCTAAGATATAAGATATATTTTTAATAATGCCTAAACAAATAGAATTCGTCTTATGTTATTACTCAACGCTCTGTTTTATAAATCAATGCAAAATAAGTTCATTATCTTTTAATTTTTACGTATTACAAAAAAAATGAATCAAGTGGAAAACTTGACGTATATAATATGTTGTGTTTGTGTTGTTAGCAAATGTTTTTCTTTTTCTTTATTATTCTGATGAATCACTTGACTTGGTCCAATATTTACACCATTCCTCGAAGTGTTGTATGGTTTATTCAATGTGGAATTATAAGAAGGGTGGTCAGAGCTTGTGAAGTTCTCGGGATGGTGGGGGAGGTAGATAGTTCCCCCACTCCCAACCCCCTAGGAGTCCTTTCCATCAACACCCAGAACCTCTCTCAAGTTATCTGTTTCAGTTGCCATGTATCTACTGGTTCGTCAACTTGTGTCTTGAGTGTTAGTTCTTATATCCAATCATGTTTTTCACGAATCTTTGCGTCTTCTCGTTCTTCGCTTTGGCATCGGCCGCTGTCAATACTTCGCCGAGGCTCCAATCTCGCAATCCGAAGGTAAAGTTTCAGTGTTTTAAATATCCTTGTATTTAAGCGAGTTGATTAGAATTAAAAACTTGATTTGAACTATTTTCGCTTCTTTTATCACTTGCTTATTTTTAAGTTACTCAAATGTTTACATTTGATGGACAAACCAATTCTTTGATCTTAAAATGTTTTTTATTAATTACTTGTAAATGAAGAGCGCATAATAATATTAAGCTTTGGGCTTGTTTATAAAATCTGAATTTCACAGACGAATCTGTGTTCGCCTGGCAAATATTCTACAATTTGTAGTATCAATTCTACTCCATACTTCATTAATTTAGATTACATAGCTCAATAATTAGATTGCTTCTTGCCTTAAATGATCAACGGATTTAAGATAACATTATTGAACTAAGACAACTTAATTAAGTTAATACTTTTATTCTATGTTTTCTTATATTGTTTTCCTTTTTCTATGTTCTTCTATAAGATTACTTAGCTCAAAAATTAGATTGCTTTCGAAGTATGCTTTTTCTGAACATATATCTCAAATATTGTCAGTATTGGCCTATTAATTTAGGCTCCAGGCGCGTCTGCACAGCGTGACATTTTATTTTTTAGACACTTTGTTGGACTAGGACTAAGGGGACCTCAAAACGTGTAAATCATACAAAATAGATTTTCGCGCTATCAAATTACTCTCTCTTTATATAAGAAAGTAAAAATTTAGATGACCTGAAGGAGGCGCGTCAGAGATTCTTTGCTATTTCAAACCCATCGTGTGGATTATTTTCAAGGAAGTTGCGCATGATGATTTGCAAATATGTTATCACAATTCAATTAACTTAAGAATAAGCCCTTCAACTAGTACGAACAATAGGTCGGTATTCATTGTATATCTGATGCGGTCTCCGCCGGAAGGACTGGAGTTATAAGAAATTCAAAATTCATACGTTACCCCTGCACCTGTTCAATATTTAATACGTTTTTAATGTTTGTTATGTATAGTTTTTTTTCTAAATACACTCTTAATTAAGTATAGTGTATTCCTCTCATTTGGCAAAAAGTTATCTATGTTTACCTAAATTTTTATATTTAGTTATTTATATACCCAGGACACACTATTTAATAATTATGTTCTATAGATTTCACTTTTTTTTTTTACATTATTTCAAGCTTTTATAAATAGCCATAGGGCAGAGCTTGAATAAAAAGTTGCATGTAGGCAAGCGTTGTCATCAAAACCCTTTTAACTCACTGTATTTTTATATATTTTATACTGCAAATTTACCGGTTTTGTAGGCACATTTCAATCTACAATTTTTTTTTTTTTGAAAATTGACCTTGGTTGGTACTTTTGTTGAATAAACCTTTAAAAATGTTTGTATACATTTTTTGTTGTCATATTTCATGTTCATTTTATTCTATTGTTTTATTTGTGCCATACTTATTGAAGTATGGTTAATTTTTTATGCTACATTATACGTACATCTTTATTAATTTGTCTCAATTGGGGCTCTTTTTTTTTACGGACTCTTAAGGGGCTTTTTACCTTATTTTTCAGATAGTGCTAAGATTGAATCTATAAATTCTTATATGTATAATAAATACCATTTTATCAAAATTGTAGTTAACTTATTTTAAAAAGAGATTATTAAATCTGGTCCAAAAAAGCTAACAATTCCGCTTTCTAATTTGTATGTTAACAGTCTAATTATTATTGTTCTTAGTTTTGTTCGTCATAAAAAAAAAAAAAAAAAAATTAAATATGCGCTCTATACGTAAATTACGTGTGCGCTCTAAAAAAAGAAATATTGGCCATATTTATTGAATCAAGCTATCGTTATTATTAATAGTAAAATTAAAATTTTTATTTTAAGCGATTCCACAAGTTTAAAATGCAATAAGAGTAAACAAATGCAAAAAAAAAAAAAAAAAAAAAAATTAAGAGCATTAAGGATTAAGAATTAAACTAAATGTTATTGATAGAACAGTTATAAATGGTAGTTCTTTGTAATGTAATATATCGTGATAATGATTTTGAAATTATTGTACTTGTTTCTAGATTACTTTCACAAAGATTATGCTAATGTGAGTGGGAAAAGTTCTATAATTGTCAAAAGTTTGCTAATTTTTTATTTTAGGAATTATTCTTCCTTTCATTTCCTTTATTGCAAAACAGTTTTGTCACTTCAAAGTTATTTAAATATGGGGTGGAGAGTCCTTGAAGTGCCCTATGACAGATTATAACCACATGGTTTAAGCAAGCCTGCTGCTGTTTAAGGAAATGTATATATATGCCAATATATAACGCGTTATTTACGTATCTACTTGTTGCAATTATTTATTCAAATTTATTGAGCTTGAGCTGACCAAAGCGATATAAACTACACTTTGCATTTGTTTGGCCGCATACTCCTTCTAAACGGCTGAACTGATCCGCACAAAATTCGGTTCGGTCATAGTGACCAACCACAGAAAGGTATAAATATGAAATGGTCCAAATTGGTATACAGGGGTACGGGTACGGAGAACAAAAGTTTCCTCCTGAACGGCTGAAAAAATCCACACAAAATTCGGCACGGTCATAGTGACCAACCACAGGAAGGTATAAATGTTAAATGGTCCAAATTAGTACACAGTGGTTCACGGTACACAAGTTTCCTCTTGAACGGCTGAACCGATCCGCACAAAATTCGGCACGGTCATAGTGACCAACCACAGAGAGGTATAAATATGAAATGGTCCAAATTGGTGTACAGGGGTACGGGTACGGGGAACAAAGGTTTCCTCCTGAACGGCTGAACCGATCCGCACAAATTTTGGCACGGTCAATGTGAGCCGCACAGGAAGGTATAAACCTGAAATGGCTCAAATTGGTACACAGAGGTACGGGGTACAAAAGTTAATAGTATTTGCCCTTCATGATGCATGTCGTTGGAAAGCTCTTTAAGAGTAGGTACAGTTATTGTTGTTATGTTCACTTTTGGCATATTTTCATTTAAGAGGGGTGTAACATATTAATACAGGAAAAAATACTTTTTAATTAAAAATCCAGTGGAATTCGCTTATAACGAACCTGGATAAGCGATATTCCGGGTATAACGATTGGAATCAATGCATTTGCTTGGTTTCCTATATAACATGCAATGATTAAGTTCGGATATAACGATGACGGATAAAACGATAATTCGGGTAAAGTGAATTTATTTTAGATTTAAAATTTAGAATTATAATGTCACGCTATTAGCCAACAACGATGTAAGGAATTTTATTTCATCTCTCCATGAAGACCCTTTCTTTACTGCCACCGAAACAACAGTTCACTTCCCATTTTTTAAGTATACATAATGTATAATAAACTTTCCTCGAATGCCCGAGAAAACAACACTCTACTTCCCCCTTCCTTTTTCTAAGAATGGCAACTGATAGGAATTTACTTTTTTTTGTTTAAGTACATATGTTTAGTACATGGAATCTCTATCTGGTGTAACAGCCCGTTTTGTTTTTCATCCTAACTAGGAGAGTCTCATTTAACATTTTTGTTTCTTTCAGTTCGGACCTATTGCGTTAAGATGTCGAATAAAACGTGCCGTTCATTATCTATTGCGAAAAAATTAAAAATAATTGAACATTTTGAATGTGATGTTTCGAACAAATATCTCTGTCGGCAACTGATATGTTATTGGTTGTCAAGGAAAATTGACAACAAATAACATATCAGTTGCCGATATCAATTCACGACTGACTTTATTTATATTTTACATTTGACATGTTTGTTGTCAAGTTTCCTTGACAACCAATAACATATCAGCAACTAAGTCAATTGACCCTGTCTACAATTTGGAAGAAAAAGGACCAAATAAAGAAATATTTTCAAAACTACATTACTTATTGCCAGAGATAAAATTGAGTCAACATCAAGCCGTAAAACAGGCTCTTCTAGACTGGTTTAAAATTTAACGTTCTAAGAACATTCCAATAAAATGGTCCGATACTTCAGACTTTAAGAAAAGCTACTGAATTTAGTAAGCTTTTTAAGAAAACAGATTTCCAATGTTCGTTTTTGTATTCAATGTGTCTCTTTTACATCCTATTTTTTAATACTTTGCAGATTTGCACATTAACATTATTTTGTTCATCATTTATTTTATATTTATTTAGATTTTCGGATATAAAGAAAAAATATAAATTTACTTTATATTGATGTTCGGATCTGTTTTACTTCGTACCTTGAAGATTGTTATAGGCGAATTAGAATAGGGAATTAGATAGGGGAGTTAAAAACTAAGTCATAATGGAATCGAATCATTTATTCGTGTTTTAGCTCTCGGTAAAAATGCGTTTTAGCTCGCGGTGATAATGCGTTTATCTCATAAGTAGCCCAAAAGTCTAAGTAACCATTTTAGGCCTTAACCAGACCGGCCAACGGGGAAAATTCCCAAACCCCGTACAACCAGACCCTGACTACAGGAGTCAGGGGTCCAAGATTTTGGATCCCTCTGTTTCTTACTCATTGTAGGAATAAGAATTGCTTATGACTCCCTTCATAAACAATATGTTTATAAGCTTCAAAAAATAAATTGTCATAGGTCTTGGATCTTCATTCGAAGTGTCGGGATTCGCAAAATCCTTCAGATTTAGCGTGAAACCCTTCACTAATTCTTTTAGCACAAAATCTCTATGATATCATTGTCTAAAATATATTAACTGATTTAAAATAGTCTGTTGTTTTTATCTGTCTTAGTAAGCAGTTTTCGCTTCTTCTTTATTCTTTTATCTCTATCAAAATCATTCTCCATCTTCTTTTTACTTTCTCATATAGAGAGATAATTCAATTTTGAGATTTTTACGGATTTACACGTTTTGAGGTCCTCCGAGTCCAGAAAAGTGGTTTTTAAAAAAACGTGTGTCTGTCGTCTGACTTTGCAGACGCTTGGAGCCTAAACTACTGGGTCAATTTTGAGGAAATTTGGCATGTTCAAAAAATCATACCCCGAGGTGAAATCGAGAAATGAATTTTTGCTCCAAGTTAGGGGGCGCTGACCCCAAAAAACTGAAATAACGTGATGAACTATTTATCGAAAACGGTTCCGACTAGCACTAAAATGTAGTATTTAAATACAAATCTGACGATATAAGCTATTTTCCCGGGAAAAAATCTCTGAAGAAATAGCTATAAAAAACGATAACCGGAGACAGGCCGGGTTCGATTCCCCGCCCAGGAGAAGTTATTTTTATGTTCACATTTTTAAAATGTTCAATAATAATTAAATGTACCTACGATTACTAATAAATGGAAAACACTGGGCTAAGTAATTATGACCTATTGGTCCAATTTTTTTAGTGTGGGATCTAGACAAGGTGTATATTTTATTTACAATTATTGTCTTCGTAATATCCCCCTCCCCTGGAGTCTTCTTTTTTTAAGTCAACATCTTTGCTGTTTACAATGTTTGTAAGCATATTTCTTTTGGTTGCTGAGGTGGGACTTTTCTCACTGGCCTATCATGCACCATGCACCTATTCGATCACATCGAATAGGTGCATGAAGTGACCTCCGTCCTGCAATAACTTAATATTGTATGATAATAGGGACATATAAGAAACAGGAGGAAATCCTTAAGAAGTAACTGCATTTAGGATTAAATGTACACCGTTGTAAAAATTTAAATGTTAGCAACATTTCTTCTGTTATTATAACATAACTTGCCCTATAATTGATCAAATTTTATCCTATACCATATTTTCTGCGATATCCCTCAACTCATCTTTATTCAACGTACCTCAATACCGGGTTCAATGAAGTTCAAATTAAACACTAAAATATTGTAAATACCTTTTCAAACTCCCTCGAATATTCTAACAAACCGGCTTTCTATGTTAAAAGCGAATACGCTAAACTTTGAAACTACTACAAAACAAGAGATGTCTAGAACTTAAAATGTATGTAAAGTTATACTTAAATCAATAATAATTAATACTTATCGTCCTTGAATGATTATAAAATATTTCTGTTCAACTATAACCATGAATAAAATTGCTTTTAAGAAATAATATGAATTAATAAAATTATATTTCTATAATTTTCATTTAAATTATTTTATAACTTATTATATTTTTTTAATTTAATAAATTTAAATTAACACTAATTTTTTAATAAGGAAACTATAACCAGATGTATATAATGTTAAACTTATACAGGAAACAAAGACAAATCGTCAAAAGAAAAAAAACAATCATTTCACTGAGCAAAACAGTTTTATGATAAAATTGTTTTTTTTTCTGTAATTGCGAAGTTGTATAGTAATTGTTTAGTATTTACTTCGTAGATTTCTACGAAACTACACCACAATTATAATCTAACTGGTTTGGTGAAATGAACTGGCTGTTTCTTTATCGTAATCATTTAACGTTTTCCTTGTAATTTTTTAATTTAAATATGTACTTAAGTAACTTTCCACTCAAAAGATTTTTAATAATGTAACATTTTAAAACTATAAAAAATTGAACTTAACTACTACTTCAATAAATATAAAATTTTTGAGGAATACAGAATTATTCTAAATTAATACTTATTGGTTTGCATTAGTAGATACATTTTATCAATTATTGTTCTCCTTTTTGTATTAAGTATCTAGTTAAAATAATTTAAAGTTTTGGCCATGAATTGTTATTTCAACTTTTTTAGTACTTCTAGTAACTTTAGTAGTAACTTTTTTAGTATTTAGTTAATAAATTAATCAATTTAAATCAAATTATAATTATTTATAACACTGGGAGACAGACAGAGAAAAATAGACTCCAGCGCCGGGACTTTACATGGTAAAGCGCTACACTGGAAATGTAGAGGCCCGTGGTTCAAGTACCGGCGCTGGAGTCTATTTTTCTCTATCTGTCTCCAAGTGTTAATAATAATTATAATTTGATTTAAATTAAAATTTAAACTTAAAAATTGAATTTCTAAATTAATTAATTAAAATTCGGGCTTGATTAATCTCCATTTTATAGAGAGCCCTAGTTCTGTTTAAGATTTATTGGAAGATACTTCTTACAGGAAAGGTGCTCGTTTGTCAATCATCAACGTAATATTCGATTAACATCACAGTAGTGGTGACGATAGCTACGTATTGGCTTGTTGACACAAAAGGTAGAATGGTATTCTTCTATTTCAAGGTTTCTATTGGTGTCGGCGTAAAAATAGGTGTTATATATATCGATTTTTGGATGGAATCAAGGTATAGGAATAATTAATTTAGTAATCAAATGTACTGATTAAAATCAACTCAAGCTATTACGACTATATCTAATTAAAAAAAAAAAAAAAATGAAAATATTATAACATCGAAAATATTAAGTTCAATTTCTTGAACCTAATAATGAATTATTTAAAAAAAATATGTTAGAATAAAAAAACTTCCAACTAAAAAGTTTTGCGCGAGAATGAAACTATAAAATAATAAAATATTATTATTATTATTTTTTTAGGTTAGCGATACTCTATTGTTTTATTATCATAGCGCTTCCCGATTATGCGAATTTTCTATCGAGGAATCTTACTTTTACATCTTAGTTTAAGCATTTGCTAATTACATCAGCAAGAACGCATGCAAGCTGTTGCATAAGCCTATTACTTGAATGCTCTACAAAAACTTTCCTTATAATTATTATATAATCATTAAACAATTAATTTTATTACCTACTATATTATTATTATTTCTTTAATGTTTGTTATCTTAACCAAGGGTTATTGAAGGAGACACCGACATTTTATTTTGTCAAAACAATCAGCCTATAAATTTAATGGTATTTTTTCGTCTGACACACTTTTGCTATATGTACTTACTTAAGCTGTTCAAATTTTAAAATATCTAATAAAAGAAAGAAAATGTACCCCTACGCTAACAGCCTCCCTTACAAAGGCCCACTATCTCCCCGAATAAATTTAAGTACTAGGACAAGGTCAAAAATGTAATTATAAGTGGTAATATACTTAAAATTACTATAATATAATTACTTTTATTCGTTTTTTTATTTTTATTTTTTGTTTTTTTTTTAGGCAAACTTGTTTATATATGGTAAGAAATAGAGTAACCGCTTTACTAAGTTAGCTGTAAAATATTACAGTATACCAGACTAGTAAGCCTGCAAGGGTGAACCTGAGCGTGTGTCCTATAACTGTGCAGTTTTGTATTTGTTGTGTATTTGAACGTTTCACCTGTACACCAGGTTACCGCAACGTACTTCTTAACGTGGCTTAAGATAAGGTATTCTTAATGACTTAACTAGGGATAAAATCATGAATCACTTAAATATCACTATACCACACTAACTGAGTTGATGCCACCTCATTTATCTTGAGGGAGTATAGTAGTGTATTTACAGTTATACAAGGAGTTTTCTTACTTCTTTGATACGTAAAAGAGAATAAAAAAAATAAATTATTTGTTATGCATTGCGGGTTTAGCATTTTGCTTAGATTAAACCTTTTTACTTTTCTTCACTACTAATAGTAGGAAAAGTATTTTTTTCACCAAACATTTTTTTTTTCGAGATTTCAACGGAATTATCCGTTTTAGGTGTTTTTAAGACCTCCTGAGTGGTTTTCAGCATGACGTATGTATGTGTATGTGTATGTATGTGTGTGTATTATCATCGTAGCGCCCAAGGTATTTAACCTAGAGAGTTGAAAAAAGAGCAGAAAAATCAGTCCTAACCTGTAGTTGTGCCGCCCGGAAAATCAACTTTTTCCGCTATCTTGAACCCAGTTTGCTTAGTCAGCAAAAATTTAAAAAAAAGTAATAAATCGAAAATGGTCCTGATCGAGTTGAAATTTGGCACGAATGTACCTCTCTTTATGACAATCAAGCCCGCCAAAGTTCATTTTGATATTGGCCGCCATTTTGAAGTTATAAATTTT
>KZ651840.1:146819-164096 GCA_001010745.2 Gerris buenoi
CTCATTTTTATCGAAATTATTGAGAATTTTTTTATTATTTTATTTTTTTGGTGGTGGCAAAACTTACTAACCAGTGTAGCTGCATTAAGTACACTTTCTGGAAAACTTCCTCATTTACTTACCTTTCAAAAAGTATTCATAACTTTACCCATTTATTTGGCCATATTTTGAGCAATAACCGATGGAAATTAGAAAAATGATTGTAAATTAAAACTTTATTGCCAGTCATCCTGTATATATGTATAATGTTAAATGAATAATAAAATATGGGTAAAAAATTAATTAAAGATGAATAATATATGGAGTTGTATGGCGAAGACTTAAAGGTAAGAATGAGGCAGGTACATAAGGATGGGAATACAGGTAGCAGGTCGTCCCTGTATTATGTCCACAAGAGTGTCTTAAGGTGGCGCTATTTTTCAGTGCGATCCGGTTCGCGGATCAGGTTTTACACTGTGATTATGAACCTTAAAAAGATTAAATTCTTCAGAGTCTCTCGAAAGAAGAGTCAGAATTCTTTTTATTTGACTTTTTGATACAGTGGCTTGCCATTTCTTTTCTTTTTGTTGTCTATGCCTTTTATCGAAGGTAGGCTGAAAGCTATTGACGGACTATAATTATCCTCTCAGGCTACTGCATTCGATCTTTTTGTCTTTTTTTCTTACTTCTGACATATTCTTATTTAATCATTCCTATTAAAACTCTATTTTTGTTAATACATATATGGATTTTTTATGTTAATTGTTTGCTTCCGAGCTTACTGAATGCATCGGAAGCTATGTGATCGTTCTCAAAAACCAATATTTTATGTCTCTGATTAAAAAAAGTCCTGGACAGAAATCAGTTTTAGACATCATGGAAAATCTTTGTCAGCATCAGTCTGTTAACATTTTTGCAACTACTTGTCTAATTTAATTAAATTTAGGTGGTAGGTAATTTAGTCTATTGTTAATCTCACATTAATGTCAACCACTGCACGCATTGGTTTCACATCCATATAATCATAAAGATTTTTTATTAACACCTTATAACTGATACGTTCACTAATGGTAAAAATCAAATCCATTTTCACAGATTTAAAAGTGGGGGTGGATGAAATTAATCAAATAATAATGAATTGTTGAATGATAAAACTGGGCCGTCGTGATAATTGGCCTACGTGTGAATGGTTTAGATGGCGCTTGTAAAAACGTTGGTGGAGGATGAAAGCCAACTAGTGCATGTTCGTATGTGCCCCCTTCCCATTTACACATTGGTTGCATGCTAATTGGAATTGGCCAACACCAGCTCTAACCTCCACCAGCGCCTTCACATGCACAAACTCAACAATCCACTCGTTGAACATGTGACACTAGCCGCATTGCATGGCCCATGTGAAGCTAAATAGAACGAGCATTGGATTTGAAATGCTTAGTATCCAAGCTCATTGACTGTCAGAGGCGCAGACACGTTAGCTTGAACTGAAATGAAATAAGGATGTTTCAAGTGTGTAGTCAGATATCTGTATTCTGTCGTTGTATTCTTCCTTGGCCTTGTGATGTCAAAATGAAACACCAATGTTTGATTGAATATTACGTATGGGCCAATGTATGGGCCCGGCGTAACACTCGAGGAGGCTATATCCCATACTAATTGACAGACTATTTTATTTAAGTGATTAGTGTATGGATAGGATGTCTATGTTCAACACTAATTGGTATAGACTTGTTTTGTTTGTTTATACTTTTTGTATAATATAAAAACTACATAATTTTTTCAGAATTAAAACATTTAGAGTTTCCTTCCAATTTCAAGTTGTCATTTTCGGTTCTGGTACGTTTAATCTAGTAATGTATAATGTACAATTACTCGTAAGCGCCCAAGCAGATAGTTGTTTTGACTGCATGATCTAATCTTTATACTATTCTATTGTGTCGAATCTCGATTCATCCTTCAGACGGAAGCATTTAATCATTTTACTTTGTTATGATCCTTATCTCTTACACCTAAGGTAGAGGCCTCTTTTGTGAATTTATGAAATGTATGATTTTTTTTTTTCTTGGGCGGATTTGATGTTTTTCTTTGATTGCTGATGTTTTTATTATTAAGAAGTATTTTATGTTTATCTTGGTAAAATTGTATTACCTTGTTCCCAGTTACTAATGATAACTTTTTCCTGTCTTCCTCCTAATTGTTATTTACTTATTATAATTCTTGACATGGGGTTAGATAGTAGAATATCTTCTTTTTTAAATATATATATCAGCATCAAGTAATTATACACATAAATATTTCTAAATATAATATTCTTCAAGCTTTTTTCCTCATTAAGAATGTTTAAGGAAACAAGTGACGTGCGCCTTATCAATGTTTTGTTTACGATCGCTCTCGCAAAACATTTTAAAGATAAAGAGTCAGTGTTGAACAGAGTTTCTTTTATACTTTTATTAATCATCATGACACAAAATTGGATGAAAGCCTGCATTGCAATTGCAAGTTACTTTCTGTGGAAAGGAGTATTTAACTAAAGTTCAACGAAGAATAATTGAAATTAGTTGTAAGAATATTTTTTCCCCACATCAGCATACCAAGACGAAACTGACTTTTAGTGGACAGCAGAAGATGGTTTGAGTCAGCAGATGTCTATGGACTGTCCATTAGTCAGGTTTACGTACCTACCCGCATCCGTTAACTTTTATGTTCTTTTTGCTTCTTCTTCTCTTCAGCGCCAATCTTAAGAAGTAAGCTTGCGGTTAATTACAAACGTTAGAATACAAACGTATTCTGTCTTGATGCAACGTTCTTATTTACCACTCTACTTTAGGTTTTCTTTTATGCTTATTAATTGAAGATAAATATATAGATTTATAATGATGCAAATTATTCAGAACTCATTTAATGAGATAAGATATTTGGTTGATAGAGATAAGATTACTGCTTAACTTGGGTAACGATTCAGCAACATCGACGTTTCGAGAACAGGCTAGAGCTAGAGAACTCTTTCAAGCACCAGTCGATCTGCGACAAACGTCGGGGCTAGGTGAGGGTATCGAAAATTTATCAGAGGCAGAGGAGATCAGAGCTGATCCGAACATGTCAGGGGTAGTTAGGAGGGAGCACAAGTAGTACTTGGTTAGATCAAACACGCAATTAAAAATTAATAGTAACAATAATCTATAGGAATATCCAGAAGCCCCAAATTATAACTACTGATATATATTATCCATCCTATAAAAATCTTATTCTAGCCGACTTGAAATCGAAAAATATACTGTTTGTGCGCTTACTAGTACTTATTCATTTGAATATAAGCCTCGCCCTTGTCACTTCCATTGTTCTGACTCATCTCCACTCATATTTGGCTCTTACTCAGATCGTAGGAATTCCATTTTGATTGAGCCTAGTTTCATTGTTTGTATATTACTTCAGATTATCTTGCTGGGGAATAAATTGGGATATTAAGTAGTCTACATGAATAGTTTGCTATTCCAAGCCGATAAACTAGTAGATATTATGTTCATTATTTAACTTTGATTTCAATATTCTAAGAAACGTTGAATCAGTGTTCGTTTTGTTTATATTACTCATATACTATAGATATAATTTTGTTTTAACTTAAATCTAAAAATAAAGTATTTATCGTTCTTTGCTAGTAATGTTTTATTTTATATTTAAGTAATTTTATATTTATTTTATTTTAAAGTGTTTCATACATGGTTATAAAAAAGGGGTGGAGATTTTTAGCTGATTTACTTAAAAAAGAAAAAAACCTAAAACTATTAGGATTATTTGGTACTACATTCTTTAATACATTTTAGGGTGAAAATAGCATTTTAATGGGTGAATTTGGAGAGGGAATAAAGTATGATAAGGAAGAATGTGCCGTCAAAATTGGATCAGCATTTTTAAATTTAAATGTGAACGTGCCAAAACTGTTGACAGACAAACCAAGACAAGGTTAATTACTGATGTTTATTTTAAACACCATTTTGGTTAAGACTAAAAACTACTTAAAAAAAGGTTATACTTAAAAAAAAATTGAAATCTGCAGTTACCTTTCGGAAAATTCGGAAACAATACATAACGCTGGTGTGTAATTTTAAAAATCCGCTTTTTGACACCAAACTATATCCTCATCTAAATCATGAGAATTTCCACAGTTGATTAAATGGTCTTATTGGTCTCTGTCTTTAGTAGATCTCACTCTTCTCTGCGGGTATAGTAACAGCATCCTCAGAACTAAAATTATTTTCAGGAGTGTAAATGTTGTTGTTTATTAAATGTTCTCCCGTGACCACAAACTGGGACCATACGACATCTTATAATAAAAAAAACAACGGTATTTTATATTTGCGGTTGCTAATTCCTTTTGCACCTAGTTTACAATCCGGGTATTTATCTTTCCTTAATGTTAATGACTGTAATTGTAATTATAAATTCCTAATTTAGTTTTCATCCTGATATCATATCCCATGAAACTAATTCATATTATAAAAAAAGGTCTAAGTCTAAAGTATATAAAGTTGCATGCATTATTTTGTAAGTTCCTTGTTATTTTTATGTCTCGTCGAAAACGTAATAAACTCGCTTTAAGTTCTTTGCTCTTGGTTCCTTGATAATTTTAACCCCCCAAAAAATCATCTTAGACAAGAATTTGGGTTGGCTTTAATGTAATATGTCTAATACATCAGATTTAATTATTAAAGTTAATTAAACTGTCTGTGACCTGGTTTAAACTATTTAATCCTTATATTATGTGAGGTCGGTGACACTGAGACTAATTTTACGTATCTTTTGAGTCTGCAGTGAATTCTGAAACTTCATTTGTTCAAATCCAAATAATATTCTGTTTCTTCTTGTCTTGTCCGTTTTAATATACATATTTTTATTTTCGTCGAGGGACATGTTTTTCGTAATGATGTTTTTCTGTTTGGTTGACAAGGCGCCTCCAGTCATTCATCCTGAACCTCACGGTGTTTTAACACTGCTGGCCTCTGATTCACCGGGCCATCTGCCCCGCTTGTACTTGCACTGTGGCGCCTGGCGTTTTGCTATCTCTGTTAATTAGTTGACGAATTTCCTCCCCCTTCCTCTTCGCTAGAGAAGATGCTTCTGGCTGGAATTTTTACTAGTATGTTTTGGTTGACGCCCAATGTGACTGACTTATCATCCGTGAGTCATATTTGTTCTTATTCTTAGTTGGAATTTTTGCTTGCTTTCCGGTTCTTTTACTTTGTCCTATCTCTTTTCTTTCCTTCCTATAAACTACCAAGATAAATCATTCCGGAATTTTAAAACGGTTTTATGTGTCTATAAATATCTTGTTAAGTTTTATCAATTGATTATATATTGATTATTATATATTTTTTAACAAAATAATTTAATGGCTCCCTCAAAAGTTTTATTTTTTTAAATATATATATCACATATACAATTATATTATTACGTACGAAACCTAAATGCATATTTGTAAATCTATCAAAATCTTAATTGATCTTTAAAATTCATCTCAATTGATTTGTATTGCGCCATCGACTAACCCTAGGATAAGGGTAAGCACACAGTACCTGGCAATATGTATATTATATTGATCTGCAATTATGCTAAAGTTTCTTAAAAAAAAAAAATAAATAAATCGAACAAAACTGTCTCATATAGATATGAACACTGTATTTTAATACATTTAATTAATTCATTAATTAAACTTCCATTAAATTAATTTATTAATTAAACTGCCATTAATTTACTTTATTAATTAAACTGCCATTTAATTTATTTATTTTTAAACATATTTAAAAAGTGCTTAAAAGGGGATTGTTTACTTTTTGATTTCAATATTTTCATAACTATCTCAGAAACTAGGTTTTTCCCGGGAAAATTACTTTTTCGATAATTTCTTTCTCACTCTTTTCAGTTTTTTTTGGGGGGGGGGGGGGGGGTAATGCCCCTCAACCTATCTTGATTACACCTCAGGATGTGATCCTTCTAAATAGTGCGAAATTTGATCGAAATCGGCCCTGAGGTTTTGGATCCACGCGCGACCTTTTTTAAAAACCAATTTTTTAAACTCACGTTACTTCAAAACCAAAACGAGTAACTATTAAAATCTCACGCGGCACCAAATTAATCTATTTATAAACTACGTATTTGAGAAAGTAAAAGAAGGATTAAAAACATATCTCTAATAAATAACTGTCAATCTAAAAAGAAGCCATAACAGAGTAGTATTTGTTAATTTGATTTGTGAATTAAAAAAGATAAAATATATGATGTAATATTGAAGAAGTGACAGATTTATTTTTTTATTTTTTTTTTATTACGAGTCTATATTAAAGAAGAGTTAAGTAAGGGATGTTTGATAAAACCCTTTATAATTGGTAATCAGCTGGATTTATTTTCGTTCTTTCCCCCCTCTCATTATTCTACTTCACCTCCCCTTTAGCTAAAACGTAATCCGTGTTCTTTTATTGGTGTATCACGTGTATTTTGATTTATTCGTTCTTTGCTGTTTCTCGTGTCTCGATCAATGCAATATTAGATTATAATTACAGGTGAGTGTGAAGATGAGCCACTGTTAAAAGTGGTTATCTATTCTTTGTAATATAAAGAGCTGGTGGTCACCTCTAGATTTAATCATTTCAATGCTCAAAAGTGTGAAACATGTCTCACTTGAAATTGAACCAATTAATGGACAAATGTGGTTATAGAAAAATACATTATCGAATAAAAATTTATCTTTTTGTGTTTGTCTGACATATGTTTTTTACCTTCAGATGGATAAAGTTCGTACATCTTCTATAATCCTGTTTTGAACCCTCAAGCTTTGAATTTTATATTTAAGACATTGTATTGATTCGGTAAGGTCAGAATGGACAGCCTCTATAATTTTTTATAAGTGAAGGAATCTACATTTTTTCGCGTTATAACTAAAGGATGTTCAACTTTTTGAATATATATGGTATCATCAAATACCTTGTATCACATTATCTGAGCCGTTTTAGCTTTTATCTATCGAAGAGATGTAAATATAGGAACGGTGCCTCTGCCTCGAGGCGTCTCATAGAAGCTTACTGCTCTTTTTTGATTTTATAATAAGAATTTCTTCTTGTGAATTTACCATCTGATATTTTCTTAAAAAAGATACTATATGTATTTATGAAAAAAAAATTTAAATCACTACTTTTACATGTTGGTGTAAGTCTTAATCTGTTTAATGGTCTTATGGTTAATCTTTTTTTTCCTGTTTATATTAATCTTGATTGAGTTGCGTAAGCGAGACTAATTGTAGTTTGGTTAGCCGGTGATAGAGCCCAGGGCCCTAGAGTATGTCGGTCAAGATGTGGCGCCGGGCATCCAGTGAACTGATTTTGCTTCTGGGTATTTCGCCCTTATACCGTTATCGTTCCGCCTCTCACTAGTGGCGCCTCTCTAGCCGCATACAGTTGCTCTTTTCCGATCCTTCCTAACACAGCCTCTTACGAGATTTTTTAAGTTTTTACCCACAGAGCAAAAGTTAGAGCCGGGTTCAGCGATTTACGTTATACAAAAAATCGTAAATAGAAAGGCATTGTCAATTTAAAATGTGATATCATTAGTTATAAGCAAAAAGGCTTCTAGCTGAAGTCGAAGGCGTATCATAAATATTCCGCCGAGGAATATAAATAGAATCAACCGATTTAATAATAAATAATTATAACTTAGGTATCTAATTAATGGATGCTTTTCCCCACTATGAGTCGTTTTTCCCAATCTGCGAACCTTTCGTGTCCGGACTCATTAGCTCGTCCAGGAACTCCAAACATATTCTTTGTTAATAATTTAAAGGAATGCTTTGCTTAGAGTTTTCAATTATGAAATCATAGTCCTAAATTTTTATCACACTTAAAATAATATTAAACTAGGCATCGCGTGGCTCTATCATTGAAGCGAGCGTATAGTAATAAATAAATATGTGTATGTTTTAACGATCTTTATTAATTTATAGCGGTGTCGTTGTTGGTTTTACTAAAAAATGTTATTTGAAAAAAATGTTCGTCTAATCGAATAGATGATAGAATTTTTTCCGCCCTAAAATTCCAATTTTAAATTTAAAGCTCACGTTTACGCGAGCATTGCGCGCGAACTCTTGGACGGATCACGCTGTCCAACGAACTCGTCCTGAGTATTAGTAAAAGGAACATGTATACCAAATTTCAACTAAATCGGACTACTTTTACTCAAGTTACCGTCGTACGTTTCAGACACACAGACAGACACGGAGCATATTTCGTTGAATGTAAGAAGCTCGCTACGCTCGCTTCAACTAATTTCTATTAAGGTTAACTTTTACCATTCAAATTTAGTGTAGCTTACACACTTGTTATAGTACATTACGCGTCTAGTGCGGAAACTAGCATCTTGCATGCGAGTGTGGAGTTAGGACCCGAGCGACAGCGAGGGTATAGGAAAACCATACGAGCAAAGCAAAATGCAGTTTTCGCACTAGTTGCGTACTGTACTTTATCTACGATTGTTGGATTTTAATAATAAATGCTGAAAAAAAAAAAAAAAATATCATGTATGTAAGTTCGTATTTATCTTTTGATAAAGATAACATTAATTTATAAATTGTATTTTTGCCGAATTAATGATTCTCCTCATTTTAAAATAAGTTGATCTATTGTTCTTTTTATATTATTTGAATTAGTATTAGTCTGAAAATAGAGAGATTGTGTGAAATGATTCGTAGGGATTCTGTTCGATTTAAACTATTCTTGTACTAGATAAGAGTAAGAGTAAAGGAGTGACAAATTTCTAAATCTACAAATTGCAGACATTAAAATTTTAAAAGGTCAAAAAAGAGGGTTTAGCTGACTTAAATAAGATTCATTAAAACACCGTGCACCCAATTTATCAACTTGGGGAGACAGTAAATGCCGTGATGATTTTATACACTCCGCCATTTCGATTTACGTTCCTCGGTGGAAGATTTATGAGGCGCCTCCAACTTTAGCTAGAAGACATTTAGCTGATAACTAATCGTTTCAAATTGACAATGCCTTTCCTTTTAATTATTTAAAAACATCTCTACATTTTTTTTTTTTCTCAGCAGAACACTGTCATTTACAACTAATATAATTTTTATCTAAATACTTCTTTGAAGTTTCGAATTTATTTCATTGATTAGTTCTGTTCCATTAAGCTATGAATAGTCTTCATATTAAATGGGTCTTGAATAGAAATTTTAATCATTGAGTAGTAAGTGGACATCATCATTGAGTAGTAAGTGGACAGTAATGGAATTTGGCGCGACAAAGATCTCTTGTGAATATGAAATAATTAGTAAGAACTTGATCTTTTTTTTTCTTAAGTAACGGAATGGAATAACAATAACAATTATAAGCACGAGCTAGATTAGTTTTTGTTTGTTTGTTCAATTGAAATAATAAAACATTGGCGCCAGGCGCTTTAAAAGAGATCTGTATTTGAAAGATTATACAATCAACAGTTACAAAATATATTTATCTCTGTATTTTAAAGCTGACATATCTAGCTTTCCAGTACGAAATCTTCTTTGTACTTTCATTTTAATTTGTAGAGTATTAAATTGATGGTGTAGTTTGTTGTTGTCGTGATTTTTGTTTACACATAGTGATAGTCGACGCGATAGTTATAATGACAGTAACTATCACTGTGTAGGTAACGTGACAGTCACTGTTGCGTAGTGTCAATAGTCAATATCAAACGACGACGTGATCGTTGAGAATACTGTTGTGGCAGAAGAGTACTCTTGAGGTAGTCATAAGAACTATCGGGCCTAAAACAGGTCAGGCAACAAGCGCGAGGCTGCTTCTTATTGGCATTGCACTAATCAGTACACTGAAAATGATTGTGTGGTCGAAAATGGTCTGTATTTTATTTATGGTTTATTGTAATACATTAATTAAACTAGTATACATAATGTTTGCTATTTCGTACCTCTACTTGTTTAGCTTCATACGTTAATTATTGCTTCCGAGCTTACCGAAAGTAACGGAAGATATTTGATCGTTTTGAAGAAGGAAACATTTTTATGTTACCGATTGCAAAAATTCCAAAAAATCCAGAAATCCGTTTCAGACATCAGGGAATAATTTTAATTCCGTGTCTGTCTGTCAGTCGGTTTCTTGCCCAATTTGTGTGAACCAACATATGTGGTTCCCAAAATTGAAACTACTCGTCCGATTTTAATTAAATTTAGATTCTAGGTCATAATTAGCTCATTGCTAGTCCTATACAAGTTTCTTCGCTTCTTGTTTCTCTTCCAAACATTTATTTACACCTATATCTTTAAAAGTACTCGTCAGATATTTAAGAAATTTGAAGGGTTTGTTGAAAGTAGCCCGCATTTAGCCCCAGATTAATTTTGGCTTTATGAAGTTTTCTTAATTATACTTTAATTCATGTTAAAAATCAAAACAATTTTGACAGATTTAACTAACGGTGGGGAGTGGGATTAAATAAATTTGACAATAATTGGTTGTAAAAGCATTAAGTCAAAAAGACGCGAGGATGCTATGTGCCACACTAATTGGCAGACTATTTGTAATTTAATTTAGCTCGCCGTTATCAAAGTTTGACCGAAAATATTCTTATTTTTATCCTCACTACTCAAACTTGTATTTTTTTCTTATTTCAATATTGAAACAGCCCGTTTCTAGTTTATACATTCAAGAATAATATTTAGCCTCGTGTTAATTATTCCTGTAATTCGTGAAAAAAATTAAATGTTACGACGGTTATCGTTACCGGCAGGCGCCTTTTATCGCAACAGTTTCCCGGAGGCCCAACTTAAAACCGCATGCAAACACATTTAAGACAGATTTATTATCATACTCCAGCGATTTACAGCGCTAGCCGCCTCTAACATCAAAACTGATCTATTTATAAACGTATTATTCTAATCTTTTTTTTCTCTCTTATCAATAATAATATTAATTTTAATCTATAAAAGGTCAACAACATTGCTGTTGAGTTAAGTCATTGGTCCTTGTACTAGTCGTAAATAATTGAGTAATTAATCCTATTATAGGATATAAGTTAATGACATCAGAGACATTTTGCATGTGTAGTTGGTTCGTGGATAAAACTTCAAATCACATAATTTTAAATGGAAAAAAAACACAATAGATAACGAATTTAAACAAACTGTTTGTCCACTTAAAATAATTTTTATTTATCACAGTAGCTGTAGCCTTTATAAACCTTTTATCATGTCTGTTGATAGATAATAAGCATTAAGTTACTTGCTGGATTTCCGTGCTTCGCTGCGGATTGTATTATTTTTTTTTAATTTAATTGGTTTATGAACTACGACACATATTATAACTATTCTTAATGCGAGAATATTTAGATGACTCCTATATGAATCAAATCTAATTGCAAAACTCCTTATTTTTTAACTTATTCAGATACCTGCATGTAAAATTTTTACCTGATACATGCAGAAGTTTTTGTGTGGGAAATGATATATTTTATATATGTTAATTTAGCAGGCCAGGTAGGTAGCCAGCTATTTCCTTTACTACAATCATACACTTTGCCATTAACTTTTTACTTAATATGTATTAAATACATATTTATTGCAAGGCTCTTGCTTTAATTTTAAAAATAATTATTTTCTTTTAATTTTGCCTTAACTCCGCTAAGTACAAACCGTTAGTAATTGTTAATTTTGTCTCTTTTCTAACTCCACCATGTATAAGTAGTTAGCAACGTATACTTAACAGTGTGATATTATAATTTANTTAAATGTACAAGTACGCTCTAATAGATAAGGTATTGGAATCCAAAAATATTTGTTGAAATATTTATAAAAAAAAAACTTATTAAATAGAATCTTAGTGATGACGGTAAGGAAGGTTATACTCGTAGTTTGAATTTAAATCTTTTGAAGACGAAGTATTTATTATTCGTGGTATAAAAAAATTCAGGTCAATATTGTAATTTTTATTTTATAGATTTTCCAATTTAAAAATTATTTAATGAGCGTAGTGAGTTCTTCATGTCGGAGAATTGAGATTTTAAAAGTTTGTTTACTGGTCTAACGATCGCTGGCGTAAAAATTAACCGATTTAAAGGAAATTTGGTAGCATTTGTGATAACTGATAGCTTTCGGAAGTTTCATACCTGATATTTTCAATATGGAATAAAGAAAGAAAATATACATTATATAATATATTATGTATATATATTTTAATATATTATTATATATATGACATTATTTTCAGGAGGACACAAAAAGTGATAATATGTCATGTTTTATGTAAAATATAGTAGGCAAAATAGGTATTTTAAAATATGTGATAATTATTACTGCCCCATTATCTTAAATACGCGTATTCTGAATGAAACTGCAATATATTAATAATATAATTTAATTAAATATAACTATATTTAAGTAAAAACTTGCGAACAAAAAAAAAGAGAAAACAAAACAACAAAAAAACTAATCATAATAAGATAAATACCCCATCAAC
Source organism: Gerris buenoi (assembly GCA_001010745.2). NCBI lineage: Eukaryota > Metazoa > Arthropoda > Insecta > Hemiptera > Gerridae > Gerris > Gerris buenoi. The sequence goes on from KZ651840.1 coordinate 159,296, forward strand.
ATTTTGGAAGCTTGGGATTTTAAAAGTTTGTTATTCTAAAACGATTAAGACTAATTTACAATGTACATAGTGTTGCTTCTGAGCTTACCGAACGTTACGAAAACATTGTAATGATTTTGAAGAACGACTCTTTTTGATCTCTAAATTTGTTAGATATAAAAATTTGCTTCACCTTTAATCTGTTAACACATTTGAAGGCGCCCATATCTTAAAAAATACTTTATCAAATTTAAATAGTACTTTCTTTCTCTAAATCCTCTCTCGCCTAGGCACAAAATGTTTGATTGTTTTTTAATAAAACCTTCTTTTATGTCCGCATACAATTTTGAAGTAAGTTGGATAGTTTGTCGAAAGTAGTAGTTAATTTTTTGTCACCTACATAATATATTAGTTACAACCTTCTGCGGACATTTATACAACCCTTTTCCAATACTCAGGGAGATCACATTATATTAATTGATTTTTTTTTTAATACTCACATCATAGGGTTTATTTTTTTATTGGATGTCTTTTCTTTTCTTGTTTAATTGTTTTCTTTTTTTAAAGGCTGTTATTTCGTTTTTTTCTCGCAATGAAAGTTTCTTTATGAATGGCAGCGTTGCGATGTTTCCTTCCTTATTTTTGACTAACGTGGAAGAAAGGAGATTTTTGTTGTTTGTTGTTTTTTTTGTTTTAAATGTACAAGTACGCTCTAATAGATAAGGTATTGGAATCCAAAAATATTTGTTGAAATATTTATAAAAAAAAAACTTATTAAATAGAATCTTAGTGATGACGGTAAGGAAGGTTATACTCGTAGTTTGAATTTAAATCTTTTGAAGACGAAGTATTTATTATTCGTGGTATAAAAAAATTCAGGTCAATATTGTAATTTTTATTTTATAGATTTTCCAATTTAAAAATTATTTAACGAGCGTANGTTTAAATTTCCCCGACTTTATTAAATATTTACTAGAACAGTGCCGCGCGGTTCCAAATTTTTGATATTTAAGTATTTTTCTTAATTTGGTCTTTTCTTTGCGAGGAAGCTATGTGCCACATTAATTGGCAGAGTATTTTTTTAATACTCACATCATAGGGTTTATTTTTTTATTTCTTTTTTGGTAACATATAATTATTGAAATCCGTGATTTGACACGGGGAAGCGGTGTGCCATACTTATTGGAAGACGTTTATTTAAAACAAGATAATTTTGTCCTAAAAGTCAGGTTTTTATCTTTTCCTTCTGCTAAAAATTTCCAAGATTAATTTTAAAGACAACGCTTTTTTTTAAATAATTTGTATACTTAAACGTGTACCTACTCGTGTTTTAAAAGTTTGGTGTTTTAACTAAAGAATTAAATTAAAACTAAGAATTTTGTTTCCCAGGTGAGCAAAAATTCAAAGTGAGATATAATTGATGCAATTTGCACTTAATTTCTGGTAACAGGTTATTATCAAGTTAGCATGGGGGGCACGGTGATAAAGCTGTTACAAACAACTACCAATTATCTTATAAACATTAGTATTTTTGCTCAAAACTATTTTTAACTAGTCATTAATAAATAAGTTTATTAACACGTTTAATTTAAACTGAGGTTTGTAATTTACATGTTAAACGCTTTTTTAAAGTTTTTTTTTTTAAGGTTTCTTCATTTTTTTTTTTTTTTTTTTTTTTTTTTTTTTTTGGTTAAATAACTATCTTTTATTTTATATTTTATTCCACTTTAATTTTTTTTTAAGTATTGTGTTTTTTTCATAACTATACATAGAAATAATTGTGCAGTTGTTACAACACCTGTCTGGTTATAATGGCTCCTTAGCGGGGAATGCTTCCTGACTTATCTTGCCCGATAGTAATACCAAGGATTCTTTCACAGTCTTGGAAAGGTCCTCCCAAGGACAATCATATAAACACTCCTACCTGTAAAGGCGACGGTTTTTTGTCATTTGTAATTCAATAAGGGACTTATGTTGGATAACGAGGAAAGATTGAATTTATTAAGCGAATACCATTGCTTTCCGTATCTTATGCATTTATGCTCTTATAAAGATTTAGAGGCTGTATGTACCGAAATAGTTAAAAAAGTTATTGAAATAATTAACTGTACACTACAAATTTATTTTTAATAGTTCTGGTTTTTGAATTATTAATCATAGGAATTAGGTGCTTATAACAATATATGTAGGCTTTCTCCTGAATAACAATGTTGCGACTGCGACCGATGCTTTTCTTCCATTAAACGAGGGTTTTTCAATTTATTGATCGACGCTCCTTTCTTTTAAATAAAGATTTGATTTTTTTCGATGTTTACCATTAAGATAAATGAGATGATTCTGTCAAGTTAATTTTATGCTTATTCAAGTGGGTATAATATTATGGTTATGGGGATTTATAGTTTAACAAATCAGTGCGAATTTTGGAAATGCTCTTTTGACCTAATTTTCTACAAAGTTTAGGGGAAAGGGAAGAGGGGATTTCAGTCCCGAATCTTACCTCTTCTCACATCTCACAGCTGTGTTACCTTTTAGCAAGAGCAAAGACACAGATGTGTTAGGTTTGTACCGTGATACTTTAAGGCGTTTAAAAACGATCACGATACCCCTTAGGGGGGTGTGGTAGTGACACATGTTTTTCCCTTGGGTCACTTAACAAAGTGCTATCCACGCACGTTGATATAATTATGGGTAAACTAAATGGAACAACGCAACGAGGACTTAGATAGTGGATAGTCTTTATAGATGAGTGGATAGTCTTTATTTTGTTTTCAAACAAATAGAGGATTTAAGATAGATATTATTTAAAGATACATTTTGAATTTACAGCCCTCAAATGTTTACACAACTCTTCTTATATTCGACATTTTTCTTTGGAGATTGTTAAAATTTTTGAGTTTTTAGATACATTTTGCTTCTGCAACGAATGTAATGGAAGCATTATTGTCGTTTTGTAGAAAGAAATATTTTGTTTTCCATTTAAAATGTTGATGCACAGAACTCCATCTCAGATTTCAAGAAACATTTTTAGTTTCGTGTCTGTCTCTCCAGTAACATTTTTGCAAACCATCACATCTTTAAAATCTACTTGTCTGATTATAAAGAAATTTGGATGGTAGGTCATTATTAGCCCATTGTTAGTCCCTTATTAATTTCAACCTTCTGCATCCATTAGTAAAGCAAAACATAATTAAATTACGCGATAGGACGTGAAGAATCTATGCAATGCTACGTAAATAAGTCTGCTTAGCAGGTTATTTTTGGATAGAATAACAGTTTTTATGCAGACTACATTTTAAATGCAACTTTATTACTTGTTTAACACCATTAAACAATAAAAGCCCAATAAATAAATAGGCTTTTATGTATTAGTATTAGCATATAATTTATGGTAATGTCATTCCTTACTGGGGTCTTAAAATCGGAAATTAGAGAAGATACTATGGTATGAGTAATACTATGGTATCGCTCCAAGCATAAAGCATAACCATTAATCATGTTTAATAGCGGCCAAATTTAAGGCAATGGCCATTGCTATTGGAGCCTTGTATTTGTATTTGATAATTTTTTTAAATATTGTGTGATGGAGGAGCACTTAGCCTTTTGTATTTTTCCAATTTTTTTTGGTTTCGTGCCACAGCTACGCCTTTTTAATTTTTACTTTATTTTGCATAGGTTATTTTTTTTTATTGTAAAATTTGAGTAGCTGTATCCACTAAGATTCTAATGATTTGATTTTGTCCCATGGAACGCAACTAAGTTTGTGAAATCTTGTTGTATAAGGTTCACTAAAGCGTACCTACTCTTAAAAAAAAAAAAAATTAACAATGTTCCTATTAAATATCGTTAAATAAACGACGTTTGTTCAGTGATGTTGTTTATGCCCCTAATACTAACCTAATAGATGACTAACCCTCTTATCCACCGAAATTGTGATATTATATACAAAACTGCATTCTTCTACTTTAAATTTTATATCTAAACTTTAAAAACGATTCGGTGAAAGCCTCGCAATGACGGTCGGTTTGAAATAGGGTCTTGGAAGGGGGGGGGGTTTCTTTGTAGGTAAGTGGAAGAAGTCCCTCAGTGTTTTCAACAAACATTGAAGATGGGTTAAGCATAATTTTGCCTGAAAAAAGATCAAATGTTACATTACACGTTAATGCAATATGTTACCCTGTCCCATCGCTCCTTGCAAACAATTCAATACATACACTTGCAAGAGAATTGCCCAGACTTCAGGCTCAGGCAATATTTTGCTTAACACATCTTCAATGTTTGTTATAGTTATAACACTGACTCCTCCCACTTACCTACAAAGAACCCCCCCTCCCACTATATGGTAATTTATTTTATCAAAACTGTAATACCAGACAAGATAACTACCTGGACAACTACTTTTTTTAAGACCCTATTTCAAACCGTCATTGCATGGCTTTCACTCAATTGTTTTTAAAGTTATAGATATGAAATTTAAAGTAGAAGAATGTAGTTTTCAGACCCTGAAAACCCCATATCTCTATCTACTATAGAAGCTGAGCTATAAGTGTTCAAAAAAGTGCGTTTTTTTTTTTTTGGCCCACCCTGTACATCATTGTATTTAATTGACCTGTTGCTTCTTGTTCAGTAAGATAGTCAATACTTATTTATATTTTTTTGTTGCTATGAATTAAGATAAATCAACGGTGATTTTGTTCTGAATTGAATATACAGTAGAACCTTGATAAGAAGTGTCTCAAGGGATAAGGGAAAAGTCTTGTTATCAAGGTACTCTTTTTGTTGAGGGTCGTGTTATCAAGGTTATTTTGGCTATCAGTCGTGTTAT
>KZ651840.1:174237-184418 GCA_001010745.2 Gerris buenoi
AATTCAATCTTTAAGTTTTTGGTAGTTTTCATACTACGGAAAGTTTAAATTAATTTAAATCAAATTATAATCATTATTAACACTGGGAGACAGACAGAGAAAAATAGACTCCAGCGCCGGGATTTGAACCACTAGCCTCTGTATTCGGTTACGGCAGAGAAGAATCATTCTCCCGCGTAGCTTGTTGGTAAGAGCACTGTACTGGAAATACAGAGGCCCGTGGTTCAAATCCCGGCGCTTGAGTCTATTTTTCTCTGTCTGCCTCCTAGTGTTAACAATGATTATAATTTGATTTAAATTAATTTAATTTCCGTAGTATGAAAACTACCAAAAACTTAAATATTGAAAATTAAATCCTTCAAAGAATAGTTTTATTAACTAAATTTTATAATACATGTATTATTTATTACTAGCTGAATTTCCATTCAACGCTACGGAGCGTGTTATTTTTAGAATCTGCAGGCAAAATGAGGACCCTTAAAATTTCCTGAGTTAGTCTCTGTTGCTATCGAACCTTTGATGTTGGTTTTGCATCTGTATCTCCGAAAGTACTCACATCAATTTGTAAGGCAATGCCTCGTGTGGGGTTTTAAAGGAAAGTGAAGGACGCCCCAAGTATACAATTATATTTTGTTGTAAATTAATATATACCAATTGTTTTTCAAAATTGCAATTTGCGTGTCCTCTTCTTTATTTTTTAGTCTGATCTTACTTTCATTCTTTTTATTTTGCCCCTATTTTTCCCTCAGGTATCAAATTTCATCTTTGACATTAATATTATTATAGAAATTATTACACCAAATAAATTTATTTTATTTTATCGCTTTTAAGAAGTGGTGATAATTGCTTTACCGAAGGGGGACTTTTAGTGAAATTAGTTCTGGAAAATTTGCATGTAAATAGCTCATCTTAAATCAAAATGGTGGATAGTATAAATAGATATCTTTGCGAACACCTAAATGCTGAGGAAACTGCCTGATAAAAAAATCCATAATCTGTGGTTATGGGTTCAGTGGTTTCAGAGATATCGCGATTGTATGTGTTGGGATTGTATAAAATTTATCAAATTCACTTATAAAACAAACACTATTACCATTTAAAAAAAATCAATTAAAATAATTACACTAAACTGCTTTAAATGGGCTTATATGATTAAGTTATACCTTTAACCTTGAAAGGGTTGCGAGTATATAGGCTTCGCTGGTCCCCTTAGACCGGGATAATTGTGTTAATTAAAAATTATTATTATTCTTCTATAAGGTTTTGGTCTTTCTTTTCGATGAGCATAATAAGTTGTGTATCATTAATTGTTGCTGGTCTTGCTTTAATTACTTTTCTTCTACTTAAGTGCTGTTCCAATTTAATTTCTAATTAACTTAAAGATTTTGACTCTTTAATTTGCATCAAGACCAAGCGATTTAATCCGGAATATAGTTTAAACTGTTTAGTTAGTGTTATCCTTTGCCTTAGACTTGTTTAATATGCAGCTAACGTGATATTCGAATCTATCTTAAGTATCAAATTGGGCAAATAAGCAAGCTTAAGCTTGTTCGATTAATTAAAGCTCACCTGGAGTCAAACTTTGATCATTGATCTTAGCTTATAAATCGGTCTGATTGTTGAAGCTATTGAAACTCTTATTACTATGAGCCTGGTTATGGTTTGTTTGGAACTATTGAGAACTAACTCTATAACTAACGTCTGATAATGAAGGTTTCCTGATCCCTTGCAGATTTTAGCCGGCACCTTCCATTTATCTGTTTCGATATTTCGATTCTCCTTACAAGAGTAAGGCGTTTTTATAATTTGAAATGAAAACTTATAGTCGAGGAGATAGCGTGCAAAAAAGTGTATGACTAACATAAGCTAGAATTTTGTGTATAAGTAAATGTTTCGGTGCCTTTTAAGAATATGTGGTCGGCTAAGTTCGTTTGCGGGGCATAGCTTGGCAATAGGTAATTGGGGGGGGGGGGGGGAACCGGTGAAGAGCGGCTGTATCCCGCCCTTTTTGGTGGACAATGTGATTTTCGTTATCCTGAGTACGAACTTAGTAGACCAATTATTAAGTAGATGGCAATTTGTCCCTTGACAGGGGAACACTTTGGTTTCGAGTACCTATTAAGTGACAAGCTAAAATGAACTTGATTATTGGTCTACTGACCATGTTCGTATTCAGGGTCATACAAATCACATTGTCCACCAAAAAGGGCGGGACACGGCCGCTTCCCACCGGTTTATTTTTTTCAACTGCCTATTGCTAAGCTATGTCCCGCAGACGAACTTAGCCGATCATGTAGGTATTCTTAAAGGCACCAAAGCATTTACTTTACACAAAATTCTAACTTGATGTTAGTCAGACACTTTTTTGCACGCTATCTTCTGGACTATTACTCTCTTTGATTACTGGTCTTAAAAACCTTGAGTTTTATAAGAACTTTAACATTTTGATTGTTTGCGAATGTCTCTTTATCTATATAGTTTTCGTTCGGTCATCATTTTTGCTTTAATAATACGGCTGGTGGTATAATTAATTTAATCGAATATTGATAACACCGTGACAGTTATAGTTGCAGTCAAACAATATCCACCATTGTTGATATGATGTGTCAAATGTTTCATCAACTTCAATCCACCCAAACTAATCAGCTAATACATTTTACTTTATCATTTTTAATGCATTTTTTCCTATTTGCAGTTTTACTCCGCAATCCGTTTATGTGATGAAATGGAATTTCTACTCTTTTTTTAAATTCTTAAAGACAAAAATTCTCATTAACTCAATGGGTTGGTTTAAATAGAAAAGCATTAATAAAAAACGGAGATAATATCGCGGAAGGGAGCCACTGTGTATCGCCGGGTCGCCTCTTCCTGCTTCTAATACACATCTAATTTCGCTCTTTACTCTTCCATATTAACTCGAGCGCGCCAATTTCTTCATGAATTATAAATATATGACCTCGCTTCGCTTCCATTTACACTTTAGGCTCACTTCTATCTTTCAGCCATGTCCCTCATCTCGAAACTGTCAATGAAGTCGTTTGAAAGCTTTCAAACGAATATTTTAGCTGTGAAGTAAGTGCATATGATTATTCTGTCGATTAAATGTCATTTTTGTGTTTAGTTAACTTCAAGTAATGATTTTATTTGGTTTATTTTTAAGTTCTGGTGTTTCAATTTTGTTAGTATACCTACTCAAAATATGAATGAAGGTATTTAAGTTCTTTGGTTTTTTGATTTTGATAAATGAATTCAAGAGATAAGAAGATTACTGTAAACAAGAACCACAATACATAGTTCATTTTCAACACTGATGTTTTCACTTTTTATTAGGGAGACCGAGCGATGCCGATTTCGCTAGAGAAGTAAATACATGTATTAGCATGGGACTATTTTTTTTAAACGCCGAGCGAGACCGGGCCAAGCAAGACTGAGCGAGACCAAGCCGACTCAGGCGTTTTTTCCGAGCGTTTTCGGCCGCCTAATACATGTATTTGCTTCTCAAGCGGAATCGGCATCGCTCGGTCTCGCACGCAGTGTGAAAGCTGCCTTAGACTTAATTAAATAATTTAATATANAGACAAAAAAAAAAAAATAATAATAATAATGAAAAATAAAGCTCAAAGGAAATTTTCCACAAATTCTGCTAACATTATCTATAAAGAAGAGGAAAAATACTGTCATAAATTGTTTAAATTAAATTTCGAACCTTTATTTTAAATGCTAGTGAAAATTAGTGTGAACTATTTTATTTTAAAAGTAGCAACTCCAAAACTAAGTTCATAATTTTACTATACATTTAGATATTTTATTCCTTATTAATAACTTTAGTTTAAAAATTAAAACCGTAATTATTTATTTTTATCTGTAGATAATCTATAACTATGTGAAGATAAGATTAAAAAATTGTTCATTGTTTATTGGTAAATATTGTTAAATTTAATAAAAGTAATTAAAAAAAAAAAAATTAAAGATGTAAACTTATAATTAATTATTTGTAGATGATTTAAGATATCTTTTTATTAACAAATATATTTGTAATGATTTACTGAATATTTTTAGAATTAAAAGTATGTAAAATTGCGAAAATAAAAGGAAAAAAAACCGTGGTATTGTTTACAACGAGAATATTAAAAGCCGCGAAATTTATTATTATTTATTGTAATGTAATAAGCTATCAGCACAGTTTAAATGTATATGATTGCGACCTTATCATATTACTAAATTAGCGACAATTGTGGTTTTGTATTTATTCTAATGGTGTTGCTCTATTTATTTGATGTCCTTTTATTAAACCACAAGATTATAATTACATATTATAAAAGTTTTTGGTTAGTTAACCAGTCATTTGGGGGTCGTTATTGTTAGCCTTATATAGTTATGGAACATAATTATTACTGATAAGACGATATTTGGTAATTTTGATTAAAACATTTTTCAATACTTCAAAAAATAGTTATTTATGCATCGAGCATTTAGGGAGTAAAGTATACCATTATTCCCTGAGATTTAGTTGTACCATAGTCCCAAAATCCCACAGCTTCGCCTCGGGAATCCCACTTTTTAATCGTTATAGTACTTTACCTCCGAGTTACAGGTATGTACAATATTTTATTTATATAGAATTTCTTTCTTAGGTCTATGTGGGTAGTGTTTAGTTAAAAAATTGTTTTTACTTCTTCATTTTTTTCCAAAATCACCTGCTATATTTCAACCCCACCTTGGGTCAATATTTCTCCAGGAGAAAACTTCATCCATTGCACAGTTTTTAGTTATTATTTTAATAAATTGTTTGCACATTTAATAGCAGATATAAGAGATTAAATATTAAAAATAAAAATAATTGCAATTAAACTCAAATGGAAGATTATTTAGATGCAGGTTCAAACTATGAAATTACATGTAAGACCGACGAAGCAGTGTCGCCAACCTGATTTCAACAACTTCACTACATTAAGTATTCATTCACTACTATTTATAAAAATATGTTATTAAATTAGCAATCCTTCTTTTTCCCCCTACTTTTTAAGTTCAGGGAAGAAAACACAAAATACTTACTTTAGTCCCTCTAAACTAATCCAAAATCATAACTTATTCTCCCGACTGGAGATAAAATAATTTAAATGTCTTGGTTTTCCGGTGAAATCATTATCCGACGTGTCACTTCCATTACTGGAACAAAACTGTGGTATTCCTTTGACCCAATGTACATTAGACTAAATCTCTTTGTCGTATAGTTATTTATACAAATGAAATATACAGGAGAGTTTATATACCTTAGTCTAACCGTCTATCCACCTATTAAGATAAATGGATATTTAGTCCAATGCACTTTGGGACGAAGAGTGTAGTATACAAAAGTGTGATATTCCTTCCTTCAAATTTAAACACCACGAATTTGAAGAGCTCTGACTCTATAGCGCCAAAACTAGACAGATGACTTTTTGAACTTTCGTGTCGATCGATATATATCATGGGTACAACGCCATATAGATCGACAATATATTGATAGTACATGTTATCCTCTGATGTCACTGTATATAATGGTCGACAGAGATTTTAACGTTTAATTATGCGATTTTTTTTTATTAATATACGATTAATTATTTACGGCAATTTTCGTGTGGTTTTTGTGCTCATTCTATACTGAAGTTTTTAGCCATCCTGATCCTGAGTAAATTCTCCACCCGGCGTAAAATAAAGTACCGGTGTGGAAATGCCACACATGACTTCCATGAAATGTTGCGGTGTCAATTCGTGAGCAAGANGGCCGGCAATCGTGCCGGTATAGTTTTTCATAGTTTTAGTTTAATCAGCAATGTCCGGGCCAGGTCAGCAATTGGGCCTACTTAGTTTATGCTTCCTAATTTAATTCCATCGGAAAAAATACGGGCCCAGCCAACAATCGGGCCGGTTTAGTGTTAATTAAATTTAATTCCATCGGCAAAATTCGGAGCGCATTTGGAGTAATTACGTGTATACAGACCCTAATATACTTAATTAATTCCTTTTATTGGAAAATATTTAGAGATAATTCGAATGCATTTGTCATTACTGTGTTTGTTTGGTTTTAAATGTATTGCGGGTCCAAGTTATAAAATCATTTCGGGGGGGGAGGGCCCCTTGGCCCCCCCCTGAGAACGCCACTGACTGAACCTAGCATGCTGAAACTTGCACAGATTATTCTATTTCTGACGACCATATCATAATCAGTTAATAACNATATTCTTTGGTTTCCGTGAAAGAGAAAGAAGTTGAAATATCTGGGCCTTACCAATATTTTCCGTGACTTTGTTGACCAGACTTCACCAGGAGCTGATCTTCTATTTTCTGTTTTATCTTCTATTTTCTGATTGTCTTGAACCTCACCAGGGTGCCAAGAATATTCAATTGAATATGTGGTTCTATTTCACTTTTCTGTTACCAGGCTTCTACTGCTACCATTTAGCTTCTGCTACAACCACGCTTCTGTTACCATTTAGCTTATCTACAGCTAGACTAAGAACAACTTCTTCCTCTTCGGATTCTACTTCTTCGGATTCTATTCCTCGGATTCTATTCCTCTTCGGATTCTAACTTCTTAAACGGAAGTGAATTTATTTAAACATTTGATTTAAAAAGAAATAAATAATAAATACTTGCTAATCAAAAATTAAATTAAAAATATAAACATGCGAAGCTCGCTCCGCGACAGGTATCACCATACTTCCATTTTCATGGAAGTAAAAAGAACCCCACTTGTAAAGTGGATATTTTATATATATTTAATAAAACAACTATTGACCGATATAGTGCCAGATTGAAAGTTGTTGAATTGTTAAAACAAACAGATTAAAAAATAACTGAAGTAAATCGGAAGATTAAAACTAAGTGGGAAGCAAGTCCACATTTACCGAGATTTGTTATAATATTTCAAATGTCAGTGATGTTAAAGTTTGATGTTTACCTTATACTATTGATTTAGCTGTATGCTATTATGTATTCATTATATTCTAATTCTCAAACTATAAATGTAGTTGCATAGATATAATATAATATAAATTTTCATATTTCTGAATTATCACAATACTTCCTTTAGTAATATTTTTAATCCACATTTTTTGAGACGGACAGTTTACAAATTTTGTCAAATAGGAATTGCTTTATGGTCTATTGATATAGTTGTCTATTTCCAAGTAACGCAGAACAGTTTATTATTTTACTGTCTTTATTGCTTTGACTCAGTTTGACATATTTTTTATTAGATAATTTTATTTGTGTTCGATATGGATGATCCCTAGTCTTAATTCCGTATTTATTTAAATTGAAATCTTCCACGTTTATTGACATTGTAAAGACAAGGTATTATTAAGACTTTTTTTTAAAAAAAATGTATGATAAGCTTTTTGCTTATCACTGAACTACCTTTAGCAATAGTAAGCTCAGTACAACCTTCATATTTGTACTGTCTATACGATATTATTTGAACTAATCTTTGCTCTTAATTTTTATTTCGCATTATTCTTATCGCCACAATTGGCTTGGAACTATCTGGGAATTATTTAGGAGTTAATGTTAACTGATAATTACTTTATGCCGACGAATTACCGAAATATTACCATTGATAAAAATAGATTATAGTAAAAATAAAATTAAGTTGCCAAGTATGTGATTTTAGCTCACGCAGAGGGTTTGTATACAATTTAACAAATTTCAATAATCAAAAGGAAATTGTATGTATTTTTTATGAGAGTTCTTTAGGAGTTCTTTAAGTAATATATCACAATGTAAAACTAAAAACCTGTCGTTTCCAAATGGCGGTCATTTAAAAGTTTGTATTAGCTATAATTATATGAACCGTTTTTAGTGGTTTCATTTTTCATGTGTTTAGGTTATTACATCAAATAACTGCTAATTTTCAAATGTTTGTGATGGGTATTTTTGGTGATTCAGGTTAACTACCTCCAGACACCAGACATATATATGTGAAAGAACTTATAATATCCGCAAGGTTTTGCTTGCTAGCAAAAAATCGTATAAATCACAATGAAATTTCTATTTATAGGTTTTATTCAGATATAATGGGGGTCTCTCGATATATACATAAAGATTAGAATTATAATTTGTAATGCGTTTGTTCAATGAGCAATAAATGCATGAGAATGCCAAGTGCTTCTATATTTATAAGTGAAAATGGGCAGTGTCGTCAGCAGTATTATAAAGATCAATATCATCCTGAATTAAATGAACTTAACTTATTAAGGGGTTAAGGGTAATGCCAAACTCCCTTTTCACATGCAGATCCGAAAAACAAGAGCGTGAATTGTGAATTAAACAGTGTAGTTAAGTACGGGGTAGCCATAGATGAAACAGGCAACTGGTTAGAGGGTTAGTGTAGTTAGTTCGGGGTAGCCTTATATGAAACAGGGAACTTATTAGAGGTGGTAAATGTAGTTAGTACGTACTTTTAGGGCGAATTTAAGGGTGATACCTCCAGTAGTTTTTAATCCAAATACATGTATATAATTGTCCATAGGTTGTCCTCCTCTTTTATTTAGCTCTCGCCTGACGCATTTTTCGATAACAATAATTTTCAACCCCCTTATATTTACAGAGTGTTCTTTGGGGCTTTCTTTTATTTCTCCTGTTTCTGGGTTATTATACAAATCATAATTTACAAGTTTTCATTTTTTGTTGAGTACTTTTGGAGATCAAGAGCGTTAGCACTCTTGATCTCTCCAAGTCGCGAAAGCCAACTTACATCATAATTTTTACTCTATAATTTTATATCTAAATGTAAATTAAACAGAATCAACCCCTGGTATAATTGTTACTTTTCATGTTAAGTTAGCTCTAATGGCCTCATATATTTATCAAAGTCTTATAACAAAATTAGGAACTTGTATTTTTACTCTGACCACCAACAAATTATTGAGATTCGAGTAATTATTTATTCTGTTCGATTCTATGTAATTTGTTGTCGTTTAAATTAGAGTTAATAAATTATTATGGATAGATATATTTATAGTTGTCAAGGAGTGTGTTGTTGATTAAGGCGTAGTATAATATTACGATAAGTGCGGGTGTATCTAATTTCCCGCTCCGGTGTTGCTTGGATTGAGTTAGGCTAGGAAGTGGTCACTTCGACTGAGCTATCGGCCTTCAACCTTCTTTCATTTCCACCTCACTTTCTTTACTTCACTTCTTCTGCTACCTGCCCTTATACTAACTTCTTAATTGCACTCTCGTAGTATTTCTTATTGGAATAATGATTACATGTACCTGATATTGTTTCTTATATAGGTTCAAATTTCTTTAAATCCGAGGTTAATGACTTTAAAAGAATGAATCTAACTAGTATGTACTAACATGTGTAGAAGTTTTAATGGCTACTGTATAAATATAAACTCTCTTTTTGTATAAAGAAAGGAAAGTTTTATATTCTTACTGTAATAAAAGTTTAAAGTTTATTACAGACATTTTAAACGTTTATTGTTTATCATCAGTAATGTACAACTTGGATACAAAATTATTCACTTGTTTTTACCGAGATCTCGTAATTAAATAATGCAAAATTATTTAATGACATATCACTCGTAGATAAATTATTCACATCTTTAAAAGAGATCTTTGAAATCATTCTATCTCGGAAGGTATTCACAGCTAGCGGATCACCGCGCGTCCTAATTTATCTATGGCCTTCTTTAGCGGTCGCCCAAAAAGTGAATAATGCCTTCCAGTAATTTCTTATTTCTTATATCGTACCTATATTTTTGGGCTAAATTATTTTTTGATTCTAGTTTCGTCTGTTTACAACTTGGTTGGAATGATATATTATTCTATCCCTCGCATTAAGAGAAAAATGTAAATGCTTCAAAGATGTATTTCAATGAAGAAGATCGATCAAAAGAATCAAAGATATCAGTGAAAGACCATAACTTAATTATACAGTCAATGCATTTATGTACTTGCATTAAATTATGTTAGATCCATAGAATTTATTAAGGAATAATTATAAATTAGCGTAATTGCTATAAATCACAGAAAACTTATAACAGCGAATACATTCTTTCAGAAGAGCTAATTCAGGTGATTCGGCTTACTTTATAAGGGTCATTTTCAAATGAAATGTACCTTTTCTGTCCCAAGATTTTACAATTTTATTGTAACTAAAAAAATTAATATTAATGAAAAATAAAAAAAAA
>KZ651840.1:224863-239015 GCA_001010745.2 Gerris buenoi
GGGGGGGGGGGGGGGGCAAATCTTCTTGGGCCTAGGGGCGCCCAAACTTTAAATCCGGCCCTGACAATACTTTAGTTACATCCGCTTTTACAAAATCACCCTCACTGAAAGATATTAGTTTAAATTATTGTTATAATATTTTACATATTATGAATTCTTAATTTATTGTTGTATTTCAGGTTGTCCAGAACCAAAGAAGCAAACATTTATTAAAGATCTTATTGAATATATGAATCAAACTCTCAAAGGAAAAGATTTAAGGTATTTTAATTGGTTTATTATAACTTAATATTTTAAGTGAAACTATTTGATCTTTTGTAGTATTAGTATAGATTTTTCTTTTGAATTTAACTTACTTTTAGGAAGTATATTTACTTATAACAGAATTGAGGGGGGTAGCCCCAATTTTAATTATTTCCTTAAATAGAGAGAACTGAAGGAATTAATGAATAGGATGGCTCCTGAAATATGTAATAAATGTGTGAGTAAATTTGGCAGTTTGAGTTTGTCAAACTTGCATAATTTTCACCCATTGCCAAACTACTGTATCCATGTCTTTACAACCTCTAGATCTTTTTTTTTTAAAACCCCTTTTTTTTGTTTAGTTTAAATACATAATCCCTTTTTTTCTTTGTAATTATTGTACTTGAAGCGATTTCATATTTACGGGGATACTTTTTAGTTCTGCATTCCTTTATCTATATTTTTGAATAAATTAGGTAATTTTTCCTGAAAGTGGTGATTTTCTTGTAGACTGTCATTCAGTGTCTTGTAGACTGTCATTCAGTCAAAAGCTTTATACACATTCAAAACTAATTCTAAACTGATAGTAAGAAATTTTTCTACTCTGTACAATGATGATTCCACAAACTAATGTAGGTAGAATACTAAAAATTATTAGAGTGCTAGTGCAAGAAACTCCTAAAAATAGTATAAGAAAATAAAGGAATGCAAAAACCCTAATATAAATACCAAAGCAATAAGTGTTAATTTTTAACCTTATTTCTATGAATTTTTTTTATTGTAGAGGGATTATTTTTGTTCTATAGAAGAACTTTTTTTGACATAAAAAATACACTGCCAATCAGTGTGGCACTTAGCTTCCTCACGTCCTATTTTGTAAAATGTTATGATTTTAGGCTTTTAAAAAACCTATAATTATCCAATTTATTTCATTTTAGCCCCATTTTTAAATCTGTCAAAACTCTTTTGGACAAAAGTTAAATTAAAATTATTTTTGCCATTTCTGTTTAGTTGCATTTTTAGAGTTATGTTTAAAAAAAAAAAAGAAAGCTTAGTTGCTATTTTTAACTAGTGAGATTGAACACTCAAATTAAAATGGATGTGGATTTTTTTTTTTTTTTTTTTTTTTTTTTAATTTTTATTACAGTAGACTCTCACATACAGACCTCATAAATATAGTACTCCTAAATAAACTTGGAAAATACTTATCCTATCAATTTGTAGGTTTAAAAGTGGACCTATGTTTTACAATTATTAGAGAGACTAAAACAGAATTTTTTATGATAAAATCGTCGATTTTAAAACAAATTTTAAAACAGATTCAGGTTAATCCTTACTATTCTTGCTTCAGACATGATCCAGTCCTGTCAAATCAATATTAGTGAGATTCTACTGTATTTATAATTAAATTAAATATTTTTATTTTTATAATTTAAATTTGTTTCAGTGTGGACCATACTCAAGGAGGTAAGAAGCAATCTGAACAAGAGAAAATTGCCACATATACGTTTTTCTCTTTGGATAGTAATAAAAACAAGGTATGACTTTTATTTTATAATAAGCCAATTCATTTTTTTTTTTTTCCAATTCATTTCTTTATTTGATGTCAGAAACAAAGTTATGAAATTTTGTTTACATTTAGTACTTTGGGTACAATGGTTATGAGGGGTGGTTTTTTAACACAATGAAATTGGTAATATTTTCAGCAGTAACATTTTTAATTAAAAACACTATGAGGGTATATTTTTTTTTTTTTTTTTAATTAAGCAACAATAGGGGTTGATTTATCAGTGTTGAAAAGTTACAATATGAAATTAGGACATATTTTCAGTAACAACATTCTTAAATTAAATCAATACGATAAATTAATTATATTTTGAGGATATTTTTTTTTTTTTTTACTTTAAGCTCTAACAAGGGTTGAAATATTTTCAAAGCTTGAAACAATCATTATTCAACTAATCTATATTTGATGTCAGAAACAAAGTTATGAAATTTTGTTTACATTTAGTACTTTGGGTACAATGGTTATGAAGGGTGGTTTTTTAACACAATGAAATTGGTAATATTTTCAGCAGTAACATTTTTAATTAAAAACACTATGAGGGTATATTTTTTTTTTTTAATTAAGCAACAATAGGGGTTGATTTATCAGCGTTGAAAAGTTACAATATGAAATTAGGACATATTTTCAGTAACAACATTCTTAAATTAAATCAGTATGATAAATTAATTATATTTTGAGGATATTTTTTTTTTTTTTACTTTAAGCTCTAACAAGGGTTGAAATATTTTGAAATTGTGGTCCAAAGCTTGAAACAATCATTATTCAACTAATCCAAACTAAATTTTTCCCATCTTAAGCTTTAAAATGTTACTTTAAAAGTTTTGACAATTAGGGGTATTTTTTACCCCTAAAAAATAAGCAGAACCTAATCACAAATTTTTGTGCAAATCGATGCAGGACGAAAAAATTGCGAGGTTTTGCCATTTTTTGAGCTTCATTTACTGGACTAAAAATGATAAACATTAATGGAAAAACTCTCTTAAAAATTAATCCCACCTTCAAATGATTAGTGAAATGGGTTCTAAATTACTTGATTCACAACTTAACTCCCTTGATAGATTTAGGGTTATTCATTGAACGATTTTATTTTTTTTGTTTTTATTTTAAATTAAACTCTTTGAACTAACGTGTCAAAAGATTGTACAAACCTCCAAATTTTTTCCAATTCTTTCAGTGTTAGGTACTTAAAGTTTACATTCAAATTATTGATTTTGTTAATTTAGTTTTACAATAAACTGATGTTTACTTTCTGAGTTTAGTTCACTATTAAGTTTTTTTTTTTATAATACTAGATAAAACTCAAAGAGCAAAATTTGCTAAATTTAAACCAGCTTGGACCACTTTAATTGGTCATTGTAATAACTTGGGTTTTATTTTAACATTTGATTAAACAATGAATATTATTTTATATAACCAATTTCCAAGTAAACATCATTTCGATGTCAATGTGTCATCTCCTGACACTCCTCCCCCTCTTCGACGAAGCTGGTCTGCATGCCGATGAACTTCTCTTGAACCTTTTTTAATGGTGTAATGTGCCTTACCTAGCTTTTTCTGTACTTCACCTTCAGTCCATTTATCTGTATTTTTTCCTCTTGTCCACACTTTTTCTCCTTCCTTGAACGCCTTCATCCTGGTCCCAGTATCATAAAATTTCTTTTGTTTGCACAAGGCTGTCTCTACCTGTCGACTTGCATCTGGTTTTAGTAATGTAAATTTAGTCTTGATCTGTCTTCCAAACATAGCTTCAGCTGGTGTCCGACCTGTTGTCTTGTGAGGTGTTACTCTGTATGTAAATAACATTTTAATCAGCCGACTGTTACAATCTCCACTTCCTGCTGATGCAGCATACCTTTTTTTAAATGTCTGGACCGCTCTTTCAGCTAGGCCATTAGTTTGAGGATGATAAGGTGCACTTCTTATGTGTGTT
The DNA here is from genome assembly GCA_001010745.2 of Gerris buenoi. Taxonomy (NCBI): domain Eukaryota; kingdom Metazoa; phylum Arthropoda; class Insecta; order Hemiptera; family Gerridae; genus Gerris; species Gerris buenoi. The sequence goes on from KZ651840.1 coordinate 228,604, forward strand.
ATATTGTTGTGGATGCAAAACTCTTTAAACATATCCCCAGTAAACTGTGTGCCGTTATCCGAAACGATGATTTTAGGCAACCCAAACCTAGCAAAGATATCCTCTAAAATATGTATTGTGCGAGCCGTAGTAATAGTATTAGTAGGATAAATTTCTAACCATTTTGTTGTTGCGTCCACTAACACAAACCAATATTTCCCTTCAAATGGTCCAGCGTAATCAACATGTACCCGAGTCCATGGCTCCGCAGGGACAGACCACGAACACAATGGAATTTCCGGATCCCTAGCCCTGTTACTTTGGCATGCCTTACACATCTTAACGTAATTATCTATTTCTGAGTCAATCCCAGACCACCATGTATTCATCCTTGCAAATGACCGCATAGCTGACACTCCTGGGTGCCCTTCATGTAACATTTTAAGAACTTGCCTTTGTAAACCTTTGGGAATTACAATTCTGCCTTTCCATAGTACCATATTTTCCTCAAATGAAAGTTCGTCTCTTTTGTCATAAAACGCTGTCACATCCCCAGAGACCTGTTTCTTTTCTGGCCACCCACGTTCTAGGTATCCTATTATTTTAAGTAATGTTGTGTCTTTTAATGTTTCCTTTTGTAACTGTTTTCTAGTTAAGCCTAAATCATCTGTTTTCATTCTTACTAATCTTACACCGAAATCTGTAACTGTTTTCTTTTCATTGTTTACCGATACTGGTAACCGCAAAAGCATATCTGCTACCCCAATTTCATTTCAATTTTGAAAAAAATCAATTTTGCTCACAGCATTTTTACTGTAAGAAAGTTCTACTTAATCTTGCTAGAAACACTGACTAATTTTGAATCATAGTTGTAATGTCTTGTCACCAATAATGAATGATAAAAGTGGTTAAAACAGATCTATAATAATAATTTATTACAGTAATTAAATTATTATTCTATTCTTTACAAAGAAGGAGGGATTATATTTTTGTTTCTTGTTGTAGTTGTTGTATTTGTTTTTTCGTCATTAAATTTATCTGATTCTAGGTATAAAATTGTTGGCTTGCCTGTTCTTTTCCCTAACAGAGTATGTTGTCTCTATGCACGTTACTTTAGCTTTATTGACACTGAGATAAATAGAATAATAGAAATGGAAAGCCTCTCCACTAATCATTAGTGGAATATAATACAACTATGGTGGTTTTTATTGATGATTAGTGGAGAGGCTTTCCATTTCTATTATTCTATTAATATCAACTCCACTTGCGCTCTTAATCTTCACTGAGATAAATCTTGTTACCTAAATTTGACCCCCTTTTAAACTCTTTTTAAATATGTTGTATTATATTGTTGTTTTTCTAAGTTTTTTTTTACTAAATGTTTTAGGTTTTGGAAAGGGCAGAGTGGAAAGAGTGGAGATTAAAGTTACTCGAAAAGCAAGAATTACGTAAATGTGGCAAGAAGCTTCCACGTTATTGTGATGTTAACCACGATAAGAAAATTAGCCTGACTGAGTGGCTTAATTGTGTTACTGCAGCAGGTAAAATTCTTGCAACTATTTTTTTAAGATTAAAAGTAAATTAGAGTATGCTTTTTTTTGTCCTTGTTTTATCAATTGTGGCAGTATTTCACAATAGATTTTTTTTGTGCCTACACCTTTTAATTATCTATAATATGCTGTAGGAATACGGTATATAATTTTTAAGGAGCAATAATTATTATTTTATTTAACCTTCTAGGACTCTCTTTACATCTTTTAAATCTATTTTTATTTTGTTTTTAGGTGCAGGCGAAAGAAGAAGAGCAGGAAAGAATCCATTATCCATTCTAAAACACGAGGAAAAATAATTATTACGTTCTGTATAAAAAGTCATTACACTAACAGTAATAAAGTTTTTTATATGTATAAAAAAGTCATTACACTATCAGAAAAAAACAAAACAAAATAAGCTACCATACAGAATCATTTAAGTTCTGTTTATTTAACGTACCATCTTATTCTGATATTTTTTATTAAAAAAAATGTTTACCTATTACTTCTCCCTTTTAATTGTTGTTCCTATGTATTATAGACACAAATTTTGCAAACAATCAGTCTCGGTTATTAATCACGTACTCGTTTTATAAGGAAAATAAAATAATAAAAGTAAGCCAGTATTCATTATTTATTTATTATATTTATAATTTGTTTTCTTTTTTTTTTACTAAAACATTACCTATTGTAATACTTAAAAACAACACTAAGAATATTTATATACTATTTCATTATTTTATTTGTTAATTTTAAGAATTTTATATCCATTGTTCATGTATTTTAATTTTTTTGTATAGTTTGCTATGTTATGTTGTATATCTATTTCTCTTCTTTTTTTAATGTATATAAATATATAAATGTATTGATAAATACATTTTTTTAAAAGATAAATTTAAGTTATTAGGGATTGTTATGATAGTATCTCTAAATATAAATGTATTGTATTAGTTTGTAGGTAATTTAATTTTGATGTTTATGTTTTCATATTTGACTGGTTCACAGTCTTAAATTTGTATTTTATTATTAGCATGGTTATCAATTTTTGTTAATAATCTAAATTTCTTGTGGTATCCACATTTCAGTGGATGGATGTCCTTCATTTCTCCTCTTGTGCAGGAGCCATTTTCAGAGGTGTACATGTTGCGGTAAGCTGAAGTTTGTACCCTTTTCTGTGGCCCGTAATAATACCTCTTTTCCATTAAATCAGATGTTCCATCATCTGATGCCTGAAGATGCCTCCAGCATAGTAGGCAAAACATTAGGAGTTACTTAAGGCTCTACCGCCCTTTGAGGTTAGAAAAATCATTAAAATGAAAATTTTATTGGTTCTAAGCAAGATATCAAAAATCTAATCACAGGCTTCATTCCTGCACAATTTGAGCCCTATTTCAACTTCCTACGATAAATAGTACAGGCACCATTTCAATACAACTATAAAACTCGTATTAAAATGGCGCCTGTACTATTTATCATAGGAAGTTGAAATAGGGCTCAAATTGTGCAGAACTAAATTAGGACTGAAGCCTGTGATTAGAGTTTGATATCTTGCTTAGAACCAGAATAATTTTAATTTTACTGTTTTTCCTAACCTCAAAGAGCGGTAGAGCCTTAAGCAGCCCCTTCACGGTCAAGCCGTTTGATCAAAACATCGTGTCAAGCTGATTGATACGACCTTCAAGCCGCCTTGGGGCGCATCAAGCATCCCATCAATCTTTTCATAACACTCATTTGTAGCGGAGTTTTCGACCAGTGAACTGCTCCACCTGGACTGTAGTGAATCAGTATTATGTAGATACCATCAGGATTTGGGGTGTCGAGCAGGTGATTGACAGAATGCCTCATCAAAATTGCTCTAGACTGTCAAGCGCTCCATCAAGCCGCTTGACTCATTCAAACTTTCAATCAATCTCCGCCAAGCCTTGACTCAAACATCATACGGGTCCTAGACTATCAATCATGCTTGACACCAATGCTTGACGGGCTGTTTTGATCAAGCAGCTTGATCGAGTAGGGGCTGTTTTAGTTGTGATGGTAGGTGTACCCTGAATATAGTTATAAATAGTAAGTGGATCCCTAAAGGGTATGAAGGACGAAGAAGAATAAAAACACTACTTCAAGGTTTTCTTTGGCAACATTTTGGATTTTCCAGCCATATTCGAGCCTAAAAATAATAATAATTTATTGTAAGTAATTTGTCATGCTCTTACAATTAATTAGTGCCTTTATTCTTCTTCGTCCTTCATACCCTTTAAGGATCCACTTACTATGTATAATTATGAATTAGGAGTTACATCCACTGAAACTTGATCACAACTGGGATTCCTAAAACTCTATCAATTTAGTAAGAATTTAAATTAATGGTACTCCATGCCGAAAGAATTTATATACATAGTTATCAACCAAAAGTCTATGGTTTAATTCCCCAGGCTAGGCGGGGAGCATCTATATATTTGTCTGTCGTCTCCCTTCCTAATTATCAGTAATTGTATTTATCTTAATAAACTAGAATTAGTGTGTTAAAAATGATTATTTCCCAGATCAAACTCTACCGCACTTGTTAAAATCAAACATACCGCACTTGGTCGAATTCTTATACTAGGTTTTTGAGGATATCAGTTAATAAAGACCAACCAGTAAATTTTTTTATTTTTATTTTTATTACCGCACTTGGTCGAATTCTTATACTAGGTTTTTGAGGATATCAGTTCCTGAATAAACCTACCTGCCTACACATTCCCATAATAATGAAAAACTATCTTATAGATAAATTGTTTAATTTAAAGATACATGAATAAGAATGTGATGAATACAAGATTAATAGTAATTGTACAAAACAAATTTTCATCATATTAAATTAGTTCATTATCACTTTTTTCAGATTAATATATATATATTTTTTTTTAGAATGAATGAATTGTATTTATCATTTCTAGGTCATCTATCATATTTTTATTATATTATATTTTGTAAACTTAACTAATTATTTTACCTCATTATCATTTATATAGTTAATTTATTAATTATTATTACTATTATAATATAAAAATTAATTATTATTATTTTTCTTTAAACCGACTGTCATGGGAAAAGTATCTTAAATGAAATAATTTAGGAGTTGGTAATTTCTTTTAAAGCCCAGTTTTATTTAGATTAGGAAGTATGTTACCTTTGAAAATTTCTTTAAAACTTTTCTAAACTGAATAACCATGATCATTTTTTATTGTTATGTAACTTATCTAAAATTTATTTTATTTTAGATATCTTAAAGAGTATTTATTCAGTCTTTAAATGTATCTAAAATATGAAATGTAAGGAAATTGAAATTAAAATATTAATGGCAAAGAATAAACAATATCAATTTGCGGAATAAGTACAAATTTCTTGACTTCTATGGAAAGATATGGGTTTTACTCCACTAAGAAAAATTTGTGCATATGAGTACCAGAGATCATGCTTTTATGCAGGAAAGCTTGAGTCTCCCTTGAAGAGTACTACTTTGTGAAATTATGAGAAAAAGAACGCTTCTCTTTAGGAATTGTGTACTTCAATGCAGCCAACGACCATAAGAAGTCTACTATCACATGTACATTCCCACCCTTTCATTACCACACACCCACAGTATTCTTGTGGATTCCCAATTTCCTGCAGGAAATCTTCTATGAAACCTATATATTAATATTTATAGGTGTAATATATTTTTATTATACGGTACCTAATCTATTCTGAAATTACTTTGATAAAAGCTATATTTTTCTATAGATTTAATTGGATCTCACTTTTTTTAATTATAATTATTTTTCTTTTCTTTTTAAGTTATAAATTATATTTTAAGGATCAAAGCTGCCTTTATTTAATTAAACTTATTATAACCTTTGTATAATTTTGTTAGAATTTAAGCAGCAACAAATTACATAGAAAAAAAAATATGTTTCTGTTTTATATTTACTTATAATTTTGAAATTGTGTATATAAATGTAATGTGTAATTTTCTCGTATTATATTATTATTTTAGTGCAATGATTTATATATTTGATTTTTTTTTTTTTTTAATTGTTATTTTTAATGTTGTCTTTCATACTTTTTTCTATTTGTATGATCAATGATATTTTAGTGTACTAATTATAATTATTACATATGCAAACATTTATTTATCTACCTTTATATCTTTTGTGAATTTGCTCATGTACAAGAGTACCAAATATAAAAAATAAGCACAAAAACAAACAAAAATGAGAAACAAAAACGTATTTATGCTCTACAGTAAATTATTAGTGATCCTCAACAAGGTTTATTATCAAGGGTGATATAGTAGTAGCAGTTTTATAGATTAGGTTTTATTCTTCAGTTTTGTATAAATAAAGTTTTGAATTGTGCATCAACAGATGCCATATTAGGATGCTAGTGTTTGTTGCTGATTTTATTTAAAAAAATAATTTATTTTACATCCAAATTAACACATTATTTGATTATTTTTTAGGACATGGGATCTGCCTTTTTACAATCTACTTAAGTCCGTACTCCAGGAGGCAAGAAGTAGAGGGTGTAGAGGGCTGATAATAGTGCCTCCGGGTTTTTAGTTTGACCACCAAGCTTGAACCTCTACCTTCATACATCTCTACCTGGAAGCATTTAATAAACTTAACTCATAATTAATGTTTCTCTTTCTGTAAGGAGGCCCTCTTAGGAGCCCGGTGGGCTTAAAATATTAATAGCGCCTGAGAATGCCTTTTTAGTGAGGTCACCAAACTCGAACCTATATATTTCCTCAGGGGTGCCCACCCCCCTAGCTTTATAGAGGAAATTTTATGTAGTTAAATTTGGTACATAAACTCTTTTTAGCCAGAATCCGCAGTTTTCAACTTATTAAAGAAAAACATGAAAAAGTGTCCTTTAAGAGCCCCCCTGAGGTAAAATTATATTTTTCGAAAATGATCAATTTTCAATGACTTATCTATTATTTCTCGAAAACCGTTGGAATTTCGACAAATATGTATAGATACAATTTTATAGGAAATTTAAAAAACTTTAATTTTTATTTGAAATATATTTTTCTAGGGTCCACCGTTTCCGAGATATAATGAAAAACCCCATTTTTTATTATAATTAAAAACTCCCGCCCTATGCTAACCTCCCAGGGGCGGAGACTTTTAGTATATTTACCTCCTAACTTCTCCTAACAATGCTCTAAGGTCAAATACTACAGCATATTTCATGCACTCTTTAATGCCTTTATTGATTAGACTATAAAGGCTTTTAAAAATATAATTCTAAAAATAAAAAATAAAATGTTTAATTTTTAGGGATATTAAAGAGTTTGGTTAATTCGAAATGGGTAAATACAAGTCAATAAATAATAAATAAATAGTAATAAAAGTCACTACTTCAATAAAACACCAAATGAAATAACACCATCAGATTGGGACTGGGGTTCAAGCTATTGGATAGGATGGTTAATGACGCTAACTAAGGTATTATAGTCACGTTAACCATATGGGGGCAGAAGTACACCCCAAAAAGGCTTTTGAGGCTAGGCTAGTAGGACAACAACCTAGAGGGCGGCGGATATCAATTTGATAACCTCCCAATCAATTGGCTAGATTAAAGTATATTCTGGGGCGACGCCCGAAAAATAAGTTTGAACAGGCCAGCTTCTGACAACACACACCCCATGACGAAGAAGAGGATTTGACTGGGTACTAAGGTAATTTGGTTGAATGCTAAACTATTTTGAGGTTTATAATTATAGAGTTTGTAGTTTATGGTTTTTTTCATTTTTTATACTGGGCTTCACAGTATAAAAACTCCACACTTCTTGGCTGAGTAAGATGTAACTGTAGTTTTACAAAATGTGAAAATCTGAGATAACTTACATGAAAATAATAAGAAAAGAAATTGAGTTCCCTTGTAAACAATGGTTACAAAAAAAACAATTGACACTTTATGACAAGGAAACCTTAACTAACTGCCATTCTCTCCATTAATCGGTTTTTAGGGTCAGCAGGCAAAAAAAAGGACTCTTACACATTTCTATGTTTGTATTTTTTCATTCCTGTAACACCTGATTTTTGAAAGTATTCAACACAAAAATTCTAAATGTTTCAGTTACGTTATGTTTAACACTTAGTGGCNCTCTCTTTCATTTTTTAAGAATTTATTTTTAGGTTTAAGAAATTGCTATGAAAAATATAATTGAAAAAAAAAAAATATATATATATATTGCTACGCTAAGGCAACTACATTTATTCCTATAAATCTGTGTATCGGAGGTAAAGAGCACTATGTGCCAAATTGTAAATTTTTCAGGAGAGCTATTTTAATGATGTATGGTGCAAGGCCATACTGATAAGACTAGTAGCTCTCTCACTCTTCTAAGTGGAGTGGGTATAGGGCACTATCTGGACTTAGTGATAACTTATTCTTAATTCTCTGGAGGTAAACAGAGCTACATGTCCATATAGTGCTCTTTACATCCCCAGCGTGTTGGTTCTTAGTGCCTTTTCCAACTGGCTAAAACCGTGAGTTTTAGTTTTAGGACATAGTGCCTTGTACCTCTAAAAAAGGGGGAAAAATGAATAGGAAACTGTTAAAACCTCAATTTCGTAAAAAATGAAGATAGCGCCCTTTACCTCCATTACACAGAAATGTTTGTTTTGATTTGCAGATCTTTAAATAGATATAACAATTAATCTGTAAAAACGTTACACTTGGACGATTCTCGAACCGCAAACTTCGTTAAACGATTTCACTATATGAAAAAATTCACTCTACCGTCGCCAAAGAAGTTTCACTTCAAAATTGTCCCCTTTTTAGGGTCCGCAGGCAAAATAAAGGACTCTTACACATTTCTATGTTTGTATTTTTTCATTCCTATAACACCTGATTTTTGAAAGTATTCAACACAAAAATTCTAAATGTTTCAGTTACGTTATGTTTAACACTTAGTGGCACAGCTGTAGTGGACTAACAATGAGGCTGGGGCAGCGTACTTTATTTTTCAACCATAAATAGGACAAATCCAAATTATCAAGATTGTGTTTTGGAAATGTTGAACTTAAAAGTCAATTAATGTTTTACATATTTATTTCTTAATGATATCTAAGTATACAAATTATTATTATTTATAAATATAAAAATTACTATTCAGCGTTCTGACTTAGTATCGGGTTTTCAACCTTAATTAATTATTATTAGTTGTCAAAGTCCTAAGATAACTCCTCACAACTCACAACCATCATCCTAATCTGACAGCTCATGCAAACTATAGATTAGGTTTTATTCTTCAGTTTTGTATAAATAAAGTTTTGAATTGTGCATCAACAGATGCCATATTAGGATGCTAGTGTTTGTTGCTGATTTTATTTTAAAAAATAATTTATTTTACATCCAAATTAACACATTATTTGATTATTTTTTAGGACATGGGATCTGCCTTTTTACAATCTACTTAAGTCCGTACTCCAGGAGGCAAGAAGTAGAGGGTGTAGAGGGCTGATAATAGTGCCTCCGGGTTTTTAGTTTGACCACCAAGCTTGAACCTCTACCTTCATACATCTCTACCTGGAAGCATTTAATAAACTTAACTCATAATTAATGTTTCTCTTTCTGTAAGGAGGCCCTCTTAGGAGCCCGGTGGGCTTAAAATATTAATAGCGCCTGAGAATACCTTTTTAGTGAGGTCACCAAACTCGAACCTATATATTTCCTCAGGGGTGCCCACCCCCCTAGCTTTATAGAGGAAATTTTATGTAGTTAAATTTGGTACATAAACTCTTTTTAGCCAGAATCCGCAGTTTTCAACTTATTAAAGAAAAACATGAAAAAGTGTCCTTTAAGAGCCCCCCTGAGGTAAAATTATATTTTTCGAAAATGATCAATTTTCAATGACTTATCTATTATTTCTCGAAAACCGTTGGAATTTCGACAAATATGTATAGATACAATTTTATAGGAAATTTAAAAAACTTTAATTTTTATTTGAAATATATTTTTCTAGGGTCCACCGTTTCCGAGATATAATGAAAAACCCCATTTTTTATTATAATTAAAAACTCCCGCCCTATGCTAACCTCCCAGGGGCGGAGACTTTTAGTATATTTACCTCCTAACTTCTCCTAACAATGCTCTAAGGTCAAATACTATAGCATATTTCATGCACTTTTTAATGCCTTTATTGATTAGACTATAAAGGCTTTTAAAAATATAATTCTAATAATAAAAAATAAAATGTTTAATTTTTAGGGATATTAAAGAGTTTGGTTAATTCGAAATGGGTAAATACAAGTCAATAAATAATAAATAAATAGTAATAAAAGTCACTACTTCAATAAAACACCAAATGAAATAACACCATCAGATTGGGACTGGGGTTCAAGCTATTGGATAGGATGGTTAATGACGCTAACTAAGGTATTATAGTCACGTTAACCATATGGGGGCAGAAGTACACCCCAAAAAGGCTTTTGAGGCTAGGCTAGTAGGACAACAACCTAGAGGGCGGCGGATATCAATTTGATAACCTCCCAATCAATTGGCTAGATTAAAGTATATTCTGGGGCGACGCCCGAAAAATAAGTTTGAACAGGCCAGCTTCTGACAACACACACCCCATGACGAAGAAGAGGATTTGACTGGGTACTAAGGTAATTTGGTTGAATGCTAAACTATTTTGAGGTTTATAATTATAGAGTTTGTAGTTTATGGTTTTTTTCATTTTTTATACTGGGCTTCACAGTATAAAAACTCCACACTTCTTGGCTGAGTAAGATGTAACTGTAGTTTTACAAAATGTGAAAATCTGAGATAACTTACATGAAAATAATAAGAAAAGAAATTGAGTTCCCTTGTAAACAATGGTTACAAAAAAAACAATTGACACTTTATGACAAGGAAACCTTAACT
>KZ651840.1:267811-293666 GCA_001010745.2 Gerris buenoi
GGGGGGGGGGGAAGCCAAGCAATCAGGCTTGCAGCCAGGCTTTTTTTGCTCTAACTCTCATCTTGGTACTATGGCATTTATAATTGAACTGAGGTTGCTGGTCTATCTATGTATTCTAATCGAATATCAGTGATATTTAATTCAGGTTTTAACGTTGGAGAGTTAGATAAATCTGTCACTAATCATTTAAGAAATAAGTTTTGTCTAATATTATCTCATATCTCCAGGCCAGTAAATTGTTATAATAGCTAAGTTTATATGGTGTATTGAAAATGATCTCAACACGGTTAGTGCTTTCAATTGAAGTCTGTTTATGTGACCTTATTGAATTGGTATTTGAAAATAGTGGGATACAGTTCTTAAGTTTATTACAAAACAGCTGATTTTGACACTTGATAATTATGATGATGATGGCTGTGAAAGAAAGTTATGTTTGTTCGGTCAATGTGACATGTTACCCAGGAGAGCAACATGAAACTCCGCATGTGTTTATATTTAAGTGAAGGTGTGATCAATACAGTAGATATTTTGCAAGACTGACTTGAAAAGATACCGTATTCAGATCATTTTCAATAGACCATGTAAAAGTAGCTTACATGAAGTTTATTAGAAACTTTAAGGATGTAAAGTAAAAGTTTATTTAAAATAACAAAAAATAAAATTCATCCATAAACAAAAATTCTTTGTACAGAATCTTTAAATTTTTATTTATCTTCTTAATCCTAGCCATTGTTAAAAGAATACCAGTAGTAATTGCGGTGACCCAGTGGCACAATGCATGTCTTTAAATTTGTTGTTTAAAAAAAGAATAGAAAACAAAAATTAACCTTATGTACCCTGTTAAAAAACAAGGATTTTTTTTTTTTTTTTTTTTTTTTTTTTTTTTTTTTAAATAAATACAAGGTACCCTAGGTAATTTAAAGACGAGGTTCACAGATATATGTTTTTCATATTAAGAACTTATTCATTTTTTTTATTACCTTACTGTTTTCATCTTTCTGTAACTTTTAATTTTTTTTATGTTCCAATATGTGAATAATAAAGCACTTGAGTTTTATTAAGTTCAGTAGTTAGTTAGTTTGATGAAACAAAGACAATCTAAGGGTTTAATAAACTTAAATAAAAAAATCACAATATTAATAACTTGTTACTTGAAAATCACTGCAGTTGTGAATTTTAGTACATTATTTCATTCAAGTTTGATTAGATCTCATAAATAAATTCCCTTGTTCTATGTTCGGATTTTATATGCCTGAATGTTAAAATAATTCAATTTATTTTTTTATTTTTTATAGGAGTAAAGTTGCGGGGAGCGAAGATGTGAGGTTCTTCTCTCCTATAAACAAAAAAACATTTTTATAATTTTTGTTTATAGGAGTGAAGTTGCAAAGAAAACTTCCCTCCTATAAACGAACATTTTTTTGTATAATATTCTGTTTTTGTTTATAGGAGTGAAGTTACGGGAAAACTTCACTCCTATAAATAAAACATTTTATATTCTATTTTGTTTTGGTTTATAGGAGTGAAGTTGCGAGGAAGGCAACGTAGTCAAGAATAATTGCCTCCAGGGAAGAAGTGATGGCCTTGGGGGCATCAACCGACAGACTGTACACCATAGCTACAGCCACTTCCATCACTTTGGCAGGAGATATTTCAAAATCTTTCTCTCCCTCGCCTCTCACTCATTATCTCAACATAAAAATCCACAAAAAAAAAAAAATCATCTTAGTTTTTTAAAATATTAATATATCTCCGTTATATGATCAATTTAAATTAAAAAAAATTAAAAGGAAAATTTACGTTTAAAATTGTTGTCAATTTATCTTTCTTTTAATTTCTTTTGATTTTTTGTTTTAATTTAAATTTAATAAATAGATTTTTATTATTTCTGTTTATATTAAAAATATCTTTTCAATATATGTAATTTAATTTTTTTTTCCTTTTGTGAGTATTATTTTTTTGACAAATTTTATTATATATGTTTGAATATATTATGTCTAAGTAGAGAAACTGTTAATCATATTGGTCTATTTGAACTAGTTCTCCTTTGAGGATTTTCTTTAATCCCTTTGTCCAATAGATTGTTTTTTTCTGAAAATTTTTATTATAATGGTTTAACCTTTACGAAAAAAATATAAAAATAAATTATTCTCTCTAAATTTCCAACTCAATTGTGGATTTTTAAAATCTTCTTGATCTCTCGAATAACTTTAGAAGTGCAACATGGTTTTTTGAAATTGAATTAGTTATTTTTTTTTTAAAAAAAGAAACACGTGACGAGGGTAATTTAAGTGACCTATCCGTAGCTAAAATTCTGGAGTCAAGATTATAAATAATACTAGTTTGATATTAAAAAAGATTTTGTAACATTGATATCGTGGTTTTAAATTCAAAACCTCGGAAAAACTTAATTCGTGTCTTTTCTTAAATAACTGATTCAATTACAAATAGATTTAACATGGCACATAGTAAATCTGTTTTGAAATTTAATTTTTATATAAAGGATGTTTTGGGGGCAATTTTTAATGGTCATAAAGTTAGATGCACATGTTGGATTCATGATGTAAACACTATTAAAAATTTATTGGGTAACAGCTCAGAAATTTGAAAATCTTGGTTTGTCAGTGTCTTGAAGATATTATATATATATAAAAAAAACATTTTGGACTTAAAAAGTACCAGATTAAGCTCTTAAACAGTGAACATCTTCAGGTAACCCATAATTTAGGGTCCTTTTAGTAAGGGAGTGATATAGTCCCTCCTTTTATATTTGAATTTAAGATATTAAAACAAATCTAGTGTGGATGTATATTTCCTTTATTATTAGTTAACATTATTATAACTGCATAATTTAAAAATGTAACATTGATGTTTCAAATACTAATCAAATTAAAAATTTGCACAGGTAGCCATTAATGGTAACCTTTTACTTTTTTTAACTCATTAAACATATTTCTTATTTTTTTCAGCTATAATTGTTTAACAATTATTGATTTCAATGTATCACTTCTAATAATTAATCAGCTAGATATTATGAGAACTTTTAGGCCTCTCTAAAATTGATAGTAGAGATTTATTCCCTCCTTTCAATCTTTATTTAAATGTATTTTTTTTTTTTAATTTAAAAATATGTACCTACATATGGAGACTAACTGTAAAAATTCTTATTTCACAGAATATTTCAGGAGAGCTGAAATCTAGTTTAATTGTTATTTCTTAGTTATTCTAAGCACTTTTAGATAAAATATGGTATTAATAAGGCTTTTGATCATTCTGCTGATACCATTATAAAATTAATCATAAGAGCATTTAGTTGAGTTAAAAACCTCAAATGGGATTATTGTAAATTAGGGTAGTTTACCTCTCAATTACATATTATATTCTTGCTTCACTTTATAACATTGCGAGTGAGGTTGTTTTAATCTTTTTTGTTTTTGTTAACATTATAAAAAATTCAATGAAAACAATATTCCAATCCTCTTTTTGTTTTAAAAAAATGAAGATAAGTAATATTTACCTATTGAGAATGAAGCAAACTATAATTGATTCACCTTTATGGACACCTTGACATGTTCCATCTTGACATGTTGACATGTACCTTGACATGGCGGAGTAAAGCTTATTTTTGAGGTATTATAACCCTCCCAAATGTCCATGGAATTGACCTCCTACTCTAAGTATATTATCTTTTAAGATGATATCTTTGACAACCCTTGCGTTGATAGAGCTCCGATAAAATTTAAACAGACAGCAATAATACATCTTGCCCCTTTTAGATTAATTTATTTTTATGAAATTATATTATAATTATAAATATTCGTTAATACCTAAAGACTTGCGTATTTATTTAAAATAGTTAAGGAGGTATGAATGTAATTGTTATATGTATTTAAAAAAAAATCATAGCACTTTTTGTTGTTTATTTAATTATATTTTTACATATACACACTTTTTTGTCACTTTTATTAACCTTTTAATTAACACTATTTAATGAACTACACATCAAACTCAACTAACGTTCTTTTATACGCAGTAAGGCTGAATTTAAATCCAATAATTTCTAATTTAAATTATTAAACACATTTAAAAAGTGTCAACATGGGATTATTCTTTTTTGATTGAAACTAGATTTTTTCCAGGAAAGCGATATAAAATTTAACTCAATTTTACTTCTCCCAATTTAATATTTATTTTGATATAACATTTTTTGTTTAACTCCTGTAAAAAGCATGGGTTAATCAATGAATTGTTCATCTGATATAACGTTTAAATTGGTTCTAGAAACAACGGTTTTCATCAGAATATTTGGGTCTTAGCATAGTTTTAATTCTTGATAACACATTACTGGCGTCGAAGGAACATAAAAGGTAAGGGAGACCGACTTATTATGTCGTTAAAAAACTACTCCTGCTCTCTTTTAATTTCTAGAAATTACCCCTGATTTTTATTTCTATCAATTTCAATTCCAACTGTTAGATTTGATCTTTCTCTTAAAGTTCCTGCCAAAAATAAATTAAATAAAAAATTCTGTCTTGTTTGGTCGTTAAACGAATTCACTTACACTTAAAAAAGCTATTTTAATGATTATTGTTGAAAAATCTTTATTGTAACTTTGTTAAAAATAGGATGGTAATTAATTAAGGATTCAATTTTTCGACGTTGATATAAATTTTTTAAATGTGGTTTATAATATAAAATATAATTGAGCATAACATAATATTAGTATAGTTCAGATACCTATTATTGTTAAAAAAAAAAGCAAAACCATTGAGTGAAGCACCTAAAAATCCAAATGTAGCTGAGCGAGGTTTGTGGATCAAAATAGGCATCACATCAATCAGTGCCCTAATGTTTTTGTAAAACGGAAATTACCGGGTAAAGGCAAATGGGAGAGACTAAGAGGTAAGACACACCTGTAGGAGACATCTGAAAAATTCAGGAAGCCCTACCAGTTTGGTAGTTTATGTCAGCGATCCACAAGGTAACAATTAAGCTGTTTCACACATAAATTTGCCCATCAGAAGATAGGCCTCGGTAATTATATAGAAAATAACAGACGAGGGTTATCTGCCTTATAGGTACTCATTAATATCTGGATTACTTACGAAAATAATTACATTTTTTAAACAAAAATTATTTCAGAACACAATTATACTCTGATGTTAGACTCTGTTTTAACTTCTGGTTAATCTAACATCTCTGAACCATTCATCCATAAGAAGAGATACTGTTAAGTAATAAGATAAGATAAGATAATCCATTTATTAAATTCATTTCACTAATAAATTTACAAATCTATATACAGTATTTTGAATTTAAATCAGCCAAGGCTGTGGATTTGTTAAGTAATAGGTAAATTAAATAATTGTTTCCCTAGCATCACATTACGATGTTGATGTTGCTTTGATTTTATAACTAATATATTACTAACACTTCAGAGGGTATACTAGTTACTCCATGGCTCCCTTCTTGACTTTTAGCTTTATAATCCATCTGATAACTTGTCTCTATAGCCTAGGTTCCTGAGGCAATAGTCGTAATAAACTAAGACCTTCCCTAGAAGACTGCGTCAGAGAGATTATGTGAATTTCTAACCCATAAAAGAGAACATTCTTAAGAGAGTTGCTCACGATGAGATTAATTTGCAACTGGCTTTCATCATGAGCAACTCTCTATTTTTTAATTTAAGTTTAGATACTAATTGTTAAATGGGTTGGATTAGCCTATATGGGGCATCATGAGAGAAACACTTTATTGACAAAAAGTACAAAGTAGAGCTGTCCTTCATTAAAGGATTGCTATAAACACAGCATACTAATCAATCAAAAGACAATTGTTAAATAAATACATACAATAGAATATAATACATTCGTACAGTCAGTTGAAGTATAACAGTACTTTAAAGTTAGTTTAAAATTAAATGCAAAAACTCAAATATAATGCATACATAATTAAAGTGTTTCCAGGAAATTCATACAAATTGCATTATTTATGTATTCTTTTTCATTTCATACTCTCTTGAAAAACCTGATACACTACATCGAAGCCCAGATACATACGCCTAAGATTCCCAAAATCGACCTGTACACACAGCTTTGTCTCAAAATAGAGGACTGAAGATGGAAATTTTAGTAAAAGAAAACCTATGAAATGAAGAAGAATCCATAATTGGTGCATTTTTTTTTTATCAATATATAGAAAAGACTAATTATATGTGCCAGTTTTTTTCATTTCACAGATGCTCCGTATAGGCT
Source organism: Gerris buenoi (assembly GCA_001010745.2). Taxonomy (NCBI): domain Eukaryota; kingdom Metazoa; phylum Arthropoda; class Insecta; order Hemiptera; family Gerridae; genus Gerris; species Gerris buenoi. Next base: position 274,066 of record KZ651840.1, read on the forward strand.
AGTTCGACCGTTAAATGTCATTTCCTAATGTACTGTTATTGTTATATTATTGCTATAATTTTTAAAAATATTTCACTAATTTCAGGAAAAACATGCCTTAGATGCTAAAATAAGGAGAGTAAATAAATAATTAAAAATTACAGAATTTATTTAAATGAAAATAATATAATAAGTGCTTAGTTACAAATATTTATGATCAGAATTGTATTTTAAACAGAAAAATATAAATTAAAAAAGAGAAAGATCCAAAACGGAAATTAATCCCGTCTAAGAGGGAATGACTCTTCTTTAGTACCATCCTTGGTTATGACATTGATAACAATTCCATCACCAGTATGTACGTCTCTCTCAGCGGCGGCTGTAAATACATCTTTAACGATAGCAACAGCTTTCTCTACAGACAGAGGTTGAGGTACAACACCTTCTTGATTAGCCAACCCCAACTGAAACAAATCACATTATAAAGTAAATCCAACTTGAATAAAATTACATTGACACTAAAATATTTTGCTATAACGCTATGATTGAAAATTTTAATACATATATATATACCTGATTATCAAGAAGAGGTTGAAGCAGAGGACCGGAAGAACCTCCTGCCCTGTACATGTTGGACTCGCAATGTCCAATAGGATCATAGCTGTACACTATACCCTTTCCTTCATTATCAACACCAGCCAGAATGTTTGATACATAATAAGGGAAAAATCTCTTATAATACAGCATAGTAGAGAGAAGCTGAGCAATGGCAGGTGTTGACATGGTCTTGTTATTATCATATTGGTACATCTGAAAGCGGAATAACAATAATTATAAACAGCAACATTCAACATAAAATATAGTTATTAGATAGATCCTTGGAAGGTTGACTGTACCTAGACAAAAAATTTTATTTTAAACACCCCTCGATGCCGATTGGTAGGTTTTCCAAAAAGTACTAATTTTGTGTCTTACCTGCATTCTAATTTGAAGCATGGTTGTAAGAGTTTGGGCATCACACCAACAACCAGAACATCCTAGAGTAGTTTTATCAGACAGTTTAAATAATTTACTCTGTTCTCTTGTAAAAATTGAATAACCATTAGTCAAACGGGTGTCTGAAGCAATAACAGCGAAATCTTCTCCTGCCACAGCTACAATACTCCTGAAAATTGATAAACAAGAATAAATACATAAAACAAACAGAGGTTATTCTTTTAAAATAAAGGCATGTAGTATTAATTACTATATACTATTTGTATCTACTATTAAGCTAAAACGTAATAATTTCTCCTATATTAAAGTGGTAAAATACCTTGCCTAAATAATAAAAAAACTAAGGGTAAGGGAGGTTCCCCTACATTAGACATTTAACAAAAAACAATAATTAGAGATAAAACATAGATATGATAGATGGTGAGGGTGGGAAGAAGGTTGCTGATATATACTACGTTTCCATGTGTAAATAAAAGGATTGAATCCTGATTTGGGATTTAATAAAAGAGTTTCCAAGAGTGGTATTAAATCCGTATTCAAAACAAAATAAAAAAAAACAAGCTTCAAAAAATAACCTTTACCTGTTATAACCAGGCTTTTTATTACGTATTTTGACAGATTTTACTACAGTTTCTACAGAAATACACTAGGTTCGCTTATACCGGTGCTCTGCGCATGTCAGGATCGAGTTCAGGTGTTTCCATGCAACTAGATCCAGATACGATCCCAGAATTTAGTGGATTGTATCGGGACCGGGATTGTACTTAATCCGTTTTGAACCTAGGTTTCCATGGACACTTTGAATCAAAAACCTGTATTCTACCTCTACCCGCATTCAATCTGTATTTAAACATCATGGAAACGTAGCAATAGTGTTACTAGCCTATTTTTTGAGAAGTAGTAACCCAGAAATAAATTCCTTCCTCTCTGGAATTGTGCTGGGGGCATGTCTAAGGTGAGGGAATCTCCTCTATAGCCTAGTTTTCTGCAGCCTGAGACTAAGAAATCTACATATTCCAGAGCAGACCATGACAGAGGCTGAGAATATGATCTGGACTTTTTAAGTAAAACCTTCTTTGATGCTACCTAATATGCCTGTGAGTTCTGAAATTTCTTATTTAAAAGTTATTAAAAAAATTAAATTTTTTTTATAAACTTTGATTCAAAATGTTTTTGACGTGTATTACCGAAGTTCACGAAAACAAATAACTAAAAAGCGGGAACAAGTAAAATAACCTGATATCTCATATGTCATGTTCATACGAGTGTTATGAATACAGGGGATCGTTTAGATCCCCTATCTTTTGTGTTACGGATAGAAATTTGATCTGTCATTTTGAACTAACGGATCGTTACCAATGTGGCAATGTAGTAAATAAATCACTTGGTGTTCTAGTTCTTGGTATTGTATTTGATTTGAGGATGATCCTTGTAATGGGTTCGAAACCCTTATTATAATGAGTAAATCTTGACATCAGTTATGGGTAAATCTGTACTATTTGGCCAACAAATTCCTAAGTACCCGATTAACTTCGTTTTTTTACTGTTCTTTTTAAAATATCCTTTGGACAAAGGGATTTAAACAAAATTATAAGATAGGAAAACATCGCATAGTTTTAAACAATTTATTTCAATGAGTTACCTCGACATTGCCAAGGCATTTAAAACGCTTGGGCTGTATAAAGAAATTTTTTGTAGCATTTTATAAAGGACATCTAGAATTAAGGTCATATGCACATAACAAATAGTAGCGCTAAACTACAATAAACATTAAAGGGGTATAGCAAAAAAAAAAATAGTATAAATATCAAAGATTATAAGACAAGATACATACCCTCCATTGTCGCTGTAAGGACTGAAATGGTGTTGTTTTGGGCCATTTTTGTAATCGGAAATACCACCCATAGGGAAAGCTAAAGACATTTTTACTAAATAGATAAAATATACTGGTTTTTAAGAGAAAAACTATAAAGCTTTATAAAATTCTAGAGAACCGCAATGACAAACAATTCAATGTAGGTAGGTTACACGTAAGGTTAAGGTTATATTACGGATTAATTCTAACTTGTCAGTGTTGCCACTAAATTAGTTCTCACAAAATTTTTTATGATGTAAATATTTAAATTTATTGATAATAATTTTATTAAGGTATGAGTAATTATGTTTAAAAGATTAAATGTTAAGAAGTAAGATTATAAGATGTTGTTAAATATATCTAAATGTTGTTTTATAAAGAAATTGAAACAGGGTGAAGTCGAATAAGAGGAGGATGGAAGAGAGGGGTGTAAAACGAGCTTCGAATCAATATTTCTAGGTAGACGGACAACCCCCTCTTCATCCCTTAAGGTTTAGGTGAGGATAGTGGTCCGAGTCGAATAGACACTTCACTCAATATGCGGCCGTTATAAAAATATTAAATAAAACAATTTTCCGGGGGCGATAATGGCAGACAGCGAATTCGAAGAGTTCAGATATCATTTTGAAACAATCCCTCAACACATCCAAGCAACTGCTCAGACATACACGTAAGTTTAAATAAAATAATCTTGAAGTATGATCATGGGAAACCCCTGCATTAAAAATGATATGTAATAAACAATACATATCTGCAGTGTTCAAAGTATGGATTTACAATTATGACATCATTAAAATTAAACATTTAATTTTGTTTTTTTATCAATTATAAAAATAATAATACATTTTTCTTTTACAGAACCAAGTAAATATAATAATAATGCTGATATATAAGGCATTAATATTGTTTCTTAAATCTTACGTATTTATGATAAATATTTTGAAATAACTAAGTATATTAACCATCGTTTACTTTTAGAATTAAAAATAAATTTCAGGGAAAAATTTTATGTTAGAACTCCTTTTTATGAAAGTGCACTGTAGAAAATCAGATTATAAGAAGATGAGATCGATGCTGGGTTTTTCTGTTGCAGGCTCGTTCATGACATTTTGCTAGACGATTCTCCGACTTCTTCAAAGGGCAGCGATAATACTACTGAGTACGATGATGGCAAAGAAACACAGTCTACGACAAACGACGAAGATCTTAACAGGGATTATGACTCGGCTGTATTTACAATCAGGTAACTTGGTCAATTAAAGGTTTTATACTAGTTGAGGAAGTTTGTTGTGAATTTGTCGGAACATATTATGATAAAATCAAATTAAATTTCGGGCTAATATAAACTCTAAATATAAAGAAACACGGGATGTTCAATATAAATTAAACATCCCGTGGCTCAAATTTCGGAGTTGCAGGTGACTATCTCACTTATAATTTAAAGAAAAACAAACCATGTGAAAATTACTCCTAAACATAAATAATGATCAACATTGCGTGACAAATGTAAACATAAATTAAATTTTGAATAAGCCCCGAGAACATTATCTCTGCTGATATTTATCAGGTTATCTTGGTCAATTAAAAGGTTAACTTGTGAATTTGTCGAAACATTATGAATATAAATAAAGGCTTTTGTAAAGAAGTTTTTAAATAAAATTAAAAAATAGATCGCACATTAAAAAAAAAAGTGAAAAAAACTAAAAGCAACCGTTTACACTTATTTATTTTAATGTTAATACTCATTATCAGGTAGCATCAATATTATACCATGCTTGTATGCAACTCTGTCGTGGGCCTTATCTCAGCTGTTATTTACAATCATGTTAACTAGGTCGTAAAATGTTATTTGTTGTGAATCAGATGGAACAAAAATAAACATAGGAATCAGTAGGTATTTAGGATTTGCTTGAGATAAGATGTGAATATAAATGAAATGAATTGAAACATAACTTAGGACTTTAGGACATTCCCTGCAACTATTATAAACTTAAGCAGAGGTTTCGCATTTCTTTACTATGTACTTATTGCTTCCGAGCTTACCGAAGGTAGCGGAAGCTATGTGATCGTTCTGAAGAACGAAAAAATTTTAGGTCTCCGATTTCAAAAATTCCAAGACAGAAATCCGTTTCAGACATCAGGGAACATTTTTGGTTCCGTGTCTGTCTGTCGGTCNAGTGTAACATTTTTATAGATTAATTGTATTATATCTATTTAAAGACCAGCAAATCAAAACAAAAATTTATTTTTATTGGAATAAATGTGGTTGCCTTAGCGTAGCAATATTTGTATTTCAATTAAATTTCCTATAACCATTTCTTAAATCCTGAAATGATAAATTCGTCAAAAAATAAAAATGAAAGAGAGCAAAGCATTCTAAAACTTAAGTTTCACTTCTAATGCGTGAAAGCCTCACACATATATTTTTTGTTGAACGAGCGTAGTAAGTACTTCATTTCAGAGAATTGAGATTTTAATAGTTTGTATGTTTGTTTGTCTAACGATAACTGGCATAAAAATTAACCAATTTGAACGAAATTTGCCACACAGGTGCATCTTATCATTTGTGACATCTGACAACTGTATTGTTTTTGGAAATTTCGCACTTAATTTTTATTTTTTACTACGTTTTTATTAACTTGGTTTCTTGATTGTTTGTCGTTTTGTTTGTTTGTTTATTCTTGAATTTTAACTAACATCCCGAGTAGCTAGACATTTGAAACTTTCAGAACAGCTCAGAACACGATGAAAATGCATTATTTTAATACTTTTAGTCATTTTTCAGCAGAATTTATTTAGTTTTCAGTTTTATTTGCAGAACGAAAAAAGAACGAGTGCTTCGGAAAAAATCCGCAAGTTATTTTATTTATTTTGTCATATCCCATAATATTTACAATCTTCATTTTGACAGGTTTCATATTTATGATTTTTATGATGAGGGTGTTACAAAAAAATATATGTGGCGGTCACATACCATTTTAAAGCTCTTTTCAGGTAATATAGATTAAGAAACTGTGAATTTTCCCCGACCAATTTTTCCTATTAGCCATATTGAAAAACAATTATAGCCGATATAAAAGTAAGAGCAAAATTTCTCTACGCGAGTTCTTTACGCGCAGCATCAGCATCACCAGTTTTGACAAATAAACAATAAATACCACAATATCAGATTGCATATTGCTTCACAGATGACCTAAGAAGACCTAAAAAGATTAAATTAAATTTCAAATAATAGTTTTATCTAGGAAAGCAATGTATTCCAATGTACCAGGAAAGCAACACATTTATTGTACATTATATATGTTGTAGCAGTCCTTTCTGGTGGCAATTCTATGCAGTTGCATCCAGCGACAAGGTCTAGGGGGGCACATACTATGTCAGTTTAGATTGGGCAGGGGGAGGNTTGGATGCTGACTTAACCCAGTAAAAGAGCTATATATTGGTTACTTAATGACAGTCCTGTTCTAGTCCCAAAAAAATTAACTCGAATATTATCCTTGTTTTTATAAAATAAGGAACTAGAAAAATTATCAGGAAATAGTCCAGAAGATAGCGTTCAAAAGATTGTCTGACTATCATCAAGCTGGGATTTTGCGTATTAGTCAAATCTTTTGGTACCTTTTAAGAATATGTGGTCGGCTAAGTTCGTCTGCGGGACATAGCTTTCAATAGGCATTAAAAAAAACTGGTGGAGAGCGGCCATGTCTCGCCCATTTTGGAGGACAATGTGATTTCATGATCCTGGGTACAAACTTAGTTAGTAGACCAATAATAATCGATAAGTGGGTTTCTTCAGCTTTCCTTACGGTACTCTTTTACTATGTTACCGACCATAATAGACAAAAAGTGGTGGGTAATAAAAGACCCATACGTCTCTTTTACTTTTGTATAAACTAGAAATGGTGTGACGTGTGGCTCTTTTAATAAACTGCAAGCGTAAGCGTAATTTGTTGTTTACATTTACTATTTACTTATGAAAATGTTAAACTCTCATAATTTAAAATATAAACAAACAATTTGTAGACGCACGACTGCAAGACAATATCGGCCAGCGAGTTCTCGGCTTTTATTCTGTGAATTATTTAGAAGTATGAAATTACTTGTTATCAAATAGCATCAATATAATCTTGGCTAACTCTTAAGTGTTGGAACTACATAAAAGGGCAATAAAGAAAAGAATTATAAAGTATACTCAAAATTAAAACAATAGGTCCCAGATTAATTTCAACCTTTCTTTCCAATTTTAATATTGCTTGGTTGCTCTGTCTTTCGTGTAAAATCAGAACAATAGTGAGATTAAAAAATCTTCTGCCAGTTACTGAGGTACTTAGCTTCTTCGTATCCAATCACGTGCTTTAATGATCTTTATAGATTTTGACGGCCCGTGGGCCCTTTTGTTAAATGAATTAATATTCCCATTTTTTATAAGAATATGTATCACAATTGTTTTCTTTACGAATAAAGTACGAATAAACGGACTAAATTGGCAATATTTTGCTTTGCGCAGACGGTTTGTGGCAAAGGCAATGGGCCAAGGGAGTGAGCAAAATACTACCGAAAAAATGTTGAACGACTGAAAGACTGACAGGCAGACACAAAACCAAAATAAAATTTCGTTATTCAGAACGATTACAATGCATCCTTCACCTACGATAAGCTCGGAAACTATAAGGGGGGGGGGGGGGTAAGAATATTTGATATTAATGGGTCTTAAGCCTCGTACACCCCAAACGCTTATTCTCGAACAGGGTTTGCGAACGTTTATCCTTGTTCCCAGTTATTTCAGTCCCAGTTATTTATCATCAAGTACAATAAATAAAACTATATTTCACTTGCATTTTGGTTCTATCAAACCACGTATACCACGTTTTGGTTCTATTAAAACGTGGTATAAGCGCCGGCTTATTTATTATCATTGGTGAGTTAGTAAAAATAGGCAATATAGTAAAAGAACGCCAAAAATATAAATATATAGAAATTTTATACAAATAGAAATCTGTTCTTTTGGTGGGAAAAAGATAAATATAAATGTAATATAATATTCGGTCTTACGAGGGCCCATAGGAGGCAGGATACTCGGGCCCATAGGCCTGTGCTTAAAAGCAATATAATTATGTATTTAAAAAAAATATTATGACGCATTTTTGGACTTTTATGCTATCTAATATTTATTTATTCAATTCGGTTATTTTTAATCTTCGATTTACATAAACTCATCTCTAGTTTAAATCACTATTTATTAATTAGTATATAGGTATTATTAGTTATTATATAGTTATTAGATGAGATGCTGTAGACATAAATAATACGAATGAAAAAATATGCCTCTCCCGGGTTTTCAAGTTAAACCACAGACTGTTTGTGAATGCTCAAGGAGTTTGCTCAAAAAGCGTCCATATCAAACGCGCACAAACAGCAAACATCCTTTGATTTCCCGACTCTACACCACCCGCGAACACAAACAAGCATTCGTTCGTGCGCGCGGTGCCGTCCACACCGGACGTGCATCCCTGTTTGCAAACGTTTGCAAAGCCGCGTCCGGTGTGGACGCGGCTTTAAAAGCAGAACATTAAAGTGCGTGATAGGACGCAAGGAAGCTTTATGCTTCACTAATTGGCAGACTATCTTTAAAGGATCAATTAAAGCTATATTAAATGTCCAGTTTCTTAAAATCAATAGAACGATGAACGATCTGTGAGGTACTTTTGACAAACCATCCAAAGTTCTTGAAAATTGAATAAGTGCTTTTAAAGGTTTAGGTGTTGATAAAAAAAGTTTGTGAGCGAGCAAAAGAGAAAGTTGAAATTAATATGGGAACAAAAATGGGTTAATTATGACCTACCTTTTAAAGGGCTACCTAAAATTTTATCAAAATCGGACGAGTAGCTCTTAAGATATGGTTTTTTCAACATGTTTTGCAAACATTTTATTCAACAGACCGACAGACAGACACGAGACCACCCCACACACACACACACAGACTTTCCCTTCTGATGACTAAAACGGATTTCTGTCCATCATTCTTGTTTTGGAAGCACGAGATCCGAGTTCGATACCCGACACCAAGACGCTCGGTGATTCCTCAATTCCCCGGCAACTCGATATAAATGGATAGCTACTTAAATGAAGATGCGTCCATCCAGTCAAGAAAGCCAACTTTATGGCTTATACAAAAATGATGGAGCTTCATGCCAATCCCTTTTTATCCATTTCATATACATATACAGATTTATAAACCTTTGTCAAGCCTAAAGCTTTTCACAAACTTTGTTTTTTTTTTTTTTTTTAAATTTGGTGTAAATTCGCAAGATTAAAATACATTTGTTGTATACTTATATATTATGTAGATCAAATTTTAAGTTACAGGAATTAATTTTTATATTTACTTACTAAAGCAAAAAACACTTATTTTAATAATGTCCATGCGCGAATATTGAGCCAATAATCACAATAAATTAGTTGACGGGCAATTATTTATGATTACCTTTACTTGTTTATTGTTGTAGGCGTTCGACTTCTAAGGTCATTTACGCCCCAAAGTATAACTTCATGTTAAGACGAACCTGACACAAGGATGTCAAATTGACCAGACTATTTACAGGACACACTACACCAACCCATGGATACCATTTTATCAGGCAAGACAATACTTTCCTGTACATAGAATCCGCCCTGACTACTCCTTAGCTCGACAGTAGTTTACATTAATATCCTAATTTATTTAGAATCTCCAAAATTTTAGAAATATATTAGAAAATATTTTAGAAAAAGTTATTAATATCATAAAAGGTTAAAAATGACCATGTTTTTTCTATAGGTCTGAAACTAATAAATGTATAATCTAATTTATAATAATAATAATGCTCATGAACACACTCTAGGTATCATGCTCAAGAAAATTGAAAATTTGAATAACAATTGCGGTTCTTTATTTTTATGTATAAAAAACTAGTACCTAATTAAAATACATGTAGGTACGCATATAAATTTTCGTGTTTTTGATTGTTTGATGAACATGCGTAAAAGTTTTTAAGTTGTCGAAAAGTGGGTTTCTTCAGCTTTCTATAGGTAATCGATAAGTGGGTTTCTTCAGCTTTCTATAGGTAATCGATAAGTGCGTTTCTTCAGCTTTCTATAGGTAATCGATAATTGCGTTTCTTCAGCTTTCTATAGGTTCTCGATAAGTGGGTTTCTTCCGCTTTCTATAGGTAATCGATAAGTGCGTTTCTTCAGCTTTCTGTGGGTAGTAAATAAAATGTGTATCTTAGTAGTAGTAGTAGTAGTTTAGTACTTCCTACTGGAATGGGTAGGACGAACTACTTGTTCGAACCTTGCCATTGTTGTTGTTCGAACCTTGTTCGAATTAGGCCCGTTTCACACCGAAAGAATCAATAAATCACAAAATCAATGAAAATGAATCACGAATTTGTTATAGAAAACCCCTTCACACTGAAAGAATCAATTAATCTCTGAATCAATTGAATGAAAATCTGATTTATCAAAATTCGGCGTAAGGGGTTTCTATTAAAATGTTAACAAATTATGTAGCAGTTTTTTTTTTTTCCATATTACTAATACCCCTAATTGACACAAATAGTTAACATATAGTTAACAAATTCTGTTTTTACCTTCACACCGGCAAAACCAACTTGAATCATTGATTTTATTTTTTTTAACTTGCTAGAATCTTTTAGAATCTGATTTATCAAAATAATAATCAATATACAGACTGCTTTTTTTCCCTTTTTCATAAATATTTTAAGTAAAGAGAAAGTATTGCTATGGACATATCATTGTTAATTATTATAAAAGTAAAGGAAAATAATGCGATTATGACGTTTTTTATTGCTCTAATGATTTTTACTTTCTCATACACATAGTATTTTTAGAGAATGCATTGCGATAGCGCGAAAATTCCATTTTAATATGTTTATGGTTTTTCATGTTTTGAGGTTCCGTACTGGACCGATTTTGATCAAATCTGACATGCAGGTATCTTGATATTTTCAAGATGGCGGCCAATATGGCGGGCGACTAAAAAAAAGTTTTTAGTTACCATAGCATGTTATACGTTATACATCAAATTAAAGGTCTTGAAGTGTAGAAAAAGAATATGTAACTATAAAAAGAACACACTTAATATTTCCAAGATGGTGGCCAATATGGCGGGTGATTAAAAAAAGTTTTTAGTTACCATGGTATGTTATACATCAATTTAAAGGTCTTGAAGTGTAGAAACAGAATATTCAACTATTACACTTAATATTTAAACTTAATCGTACAGAAACCGGCGATTATCGCCGCACGTACCTACTTACGTGAAGCGCGCCTTTCTTTTTTATTATTCTAATGAGTTTACTTTCTCATGCACTTATAGTATATAAATAGAAAGTATTGTGATAGCGCTAAAATTCGCTTTTAACATTTCAATGGATTTGCGCGTTTTGAGATTCCCTGAGATCCATAAAAAAAAGTGGTTCTGTCGTCTACGCAGACGCGTGGAGCTTAAACTATAGGACCGATTTTGATCAAATTTGGATGGAAAAAACACACCCCAAGGTGAAATTTAGAAATTAATTATAGCTCCAATTTGGGGGGCGTAGCCCCCAAAAACTCTGGGAAAAGGTGAAAAGAAATATTTCTGGAAAAATGTTAAGAAAGTTTTGATTAAAAACAAGTAAGGCGCGCTTCACATAAGTACATGAGGCGATAATCGCCGGTTTCTGTATGATTAAGTTTAAATATTAAGTGTAGAGTTACATATTCATTTTCTACACTTCAAGCCCTTTAAATTGATGTATAACATGCCATGGTAACTAAAAACTTTCCTTAGCCACCCACCATATTGTCCGCCATCTTGAAAATATCAAGTGTAAAATTTTTATAGTTGCATGTTCATTTTCTACACTTCAAGACCTTTAAATTGATGTATAACATGCCATGGTAACTAAAAACTTTTTTTAGTCGCCCGCCATATTGGCCGCCATCTTGAAAATATTAAGTGTAAAAACTCCAAAATTTGCCCAGTTGTCTAAAATGCCGAGATGTACCTGTGTGCCAAATTTCATGTTTCTAGCTATAGTAGTTTATGAGTTGAAACAAGCCAACGGACAGACAGACAGACAGACAGACAGACTGACACACAGTCAGACAGACAGCCGTTATATAAGGTTTATTTTTTACTTTGTACAGAAACCTTAAAACGTCATAAATCGCACCATTTTCCTTTACTTTTATAATAATTAATAATTCTATGCCATGTATAGCAATACTTTCTCTTTACTTAAAATGTATATGAGAAAGAAAGAAAGAATCACGGTTGATTTAAATTGATTCTGCCGGTGTGAAGGGAAAAATAGAGTTTGTTTACATTTCAATACAAATTCGCAGCGCCTAATTTTGGTGAGTCAGATACGATAAATGAGATTCTGCAAGATTCTAGCTAGCCGAATCAATAAACAACATAAATCAATGGATTTTGCCGGTGTGAAGGCAAAAACGGAGATTCTTTACATTTTAATACAAAAACCCAACCCCGAATTTTGATAAATCAAATGTTCATTGATATAGTGATTTATTGATTCTTTCGGTGTGAAACGGGCCTTAGGCCCGCACTAAGGCCGTTTTTACACCCCGTGGTGGAGAGTTCCAGCTACTTCACGCATCATACAAATGCCCCCGAAGCGAGTATGATGTGGTCATTAGTAAGCTATTATATAAGCGTAAGCGTGCGTCAAAGTGTGGGGAAGAGTGTCATAGGGGGTGTCCCTCCGCGATTCATTGATGCAATTCATAGTATCATGGATTGGGATCGAACCCACGACCTCGAGTTGCCTCGACTCATTGAAAGCTGAGCGAGCGCCTTAAGATGTTCGGTCACCCTGGCTCCTTAAATGTGAATCTTACGAACAGTTGAAGTTAAAAATACGTATATAATAGGTAATAATAACAATAAAAGAAAGAGTCATTAGCATCTGCTGCTATTTTCTCCGGACGTCATAGAATTGTAGGACTACTTAAATAAATATATTAATAATTACCTCAATTAAAGCTAGTTGTTTGCAGCATGTCCTTTTACTTTTACCTGAAACTCATTTGGCCTGAAAGACTAAAAATCAAATTTCTGTGCCATCACAATAATACTTTCTATACATCAATACATCATTTGTATATGAGTAAAATATTCCAATTTATCTGATACATATTCATTATTTGACTGAAGACGATCAATTAATGAGGTGGAAACTAGTCTGATTAATTATCTGACAATAAACTGACCAATATTCTCTGAGTTTAACTAGTTTACTAAATTTCGGTAGCAAGCCCTAAGTTAAAATTGAACTACTTCACCATACTCATATGCCTTTTTAAAATATATATTTTTTTAATGCTTCGTTTAAAATTTCATGTTACGTAGGAACTATATACAAAAGGATAATCTATCCACGTGGTAGAAACATCAATGAACGTTTTAGTAAGAAGTATTAAGTAAAATACTACTAGAATAAATGGCTTCTTTTGTTAAATGTTTACCTTCAATTTTATACTTAAGGATTATGTATTATTATTATACTTTAAACTCAAGCTTTTTCTGAACCTGTTGTTAAAAGAGAGAAAATAAATATACGCAATATAGTATAAAGTTACTTAATAAGTACATGTTTACGAACAGTATGTAGTCATGTATTACAAAATGAGGTTTTCTGCAAAAAATATTGTAGAGTGGAAATCCTTAAGGAGGAAATCTTTTCACGCTATTCCGAGTTTAAAAAGAAGATTAACTTTCTCTCTAGTTAAGGTAGAGCTCATAACGACTTGATTCATTATAAGTTTCAAATTAATGGTACTTGAAAAAAATTAGACACGATTTCATCAAATTCAGAAATTGAATTACTTACGTTAGGTACACGAATATTTGAGATTTTGCACTTGAACGCTTGTGTATATGAAAAGAGAATACATATATAGTTATTTTATTATTTTGGTAATTTATCCGTTGAATTCAAAATGCTTGTAGTATTTCGAGCATTTTTAATAAAGCAAGAACATTTTTAATTATTACATAATATAGGTTCCATACATGACCTTTTGAAACATAATGGCGTGCTGAAATTACTCTGATCTAAATCAAGTGATCTAGGATTATGTATTCATAAATTGATTTATTCTAAATCAACTCTACCTTGAGTGTCCTTCAGATCATTTTATGAGTCTTTTAAGCACATACATTCACAGAGTTACGCATGTGTACTCGTGGTTAGTTTTTTATTTTTTTTTTATTAAAATTACGCCTTAATAATTATAAAAAAGGAACTTAAGAAAAACAATCCTATAATTTGCCTTTAAATTTTACAAAACGAATTTTTTTTAACCTCAGCAAGCACAGATTTCTACACTATTCGTAACTTTATCCAATAAAATCAGCTTTTGATAAAAATTCTCAAAAATAAAATATTAAAAGCCGTACTATTAATGTACATAAACTATTATGAATACATAGTTATATTTTAAGATGATTATCTATAAAATATTATAAAATGAATTCATGAAGTTGTAAAAAAGGCTTGATAATACTATCAATCTAAGTGACTAAACCAGACTTTAGTCTTGTTCTTTAGCATTTATTTTTTTCAGCTTGATTTATATCCGTGCCACTAGTCGTTAAGTAAGTTCAGCCGCATATTATCTTTCCTTACTGAAAACCACATATACGTTATTTGGTTTATAAAAGTCCCAGAATTTTTCTGGCATGAGTCCAATGTTAGTTATGATCAAAATATCAGAATTTAGGCATTACTCGCATTAATTATGGGTGGAGGGGTTCCCTTTTTTATTTAATTTATTAAGAATGTGGCTCAAAATGGAGATTGTAGTTCGAAAGCTTAGTTAGAACATATAATGTAGGGGCGTTTTTCGTCCGATTTACAAAACTAATATTACTCCAGGAGATGGCGTGCAAAAAAGTGTCTGACTAACATCAAGCTGGAATTTTTTGTATAAGTAAATGTTTTGGTGCCTTTTAAGAATACGAAGACAATGTGATTTGAATGATCCTGAGTACGAACTTAGTTAGTAGACCAATAATCAAGTTGATGGTAGTTTGAACCTTGATTGGGGAACACTTTGATTTCGAGTAATATTTGACTAACTAACCTATTAAGTGACAAACTTGATTATTGGTCTACTAACTAAGTACGTTCTCAGGATCATGAAAATCACATTGTCCACCATAATTGATAAAAATCCACAATAATTGATTGGTGAGACATGGTCGCTCTCCACCGGTTCGTTTTTTTCAAACGCCTACTGCCAAGCTATGTCCCGCAGACGAGCTTAGCCGACCATATATTCTTATAAGGCACCAAAATATTTACTTATACACAAAATTCTAGCTTCATGTTAGTCATACACTTTTCTGCACGCTACCTCCTGCACTATATAGAGAGAATTAACTTGAACATAACTTTAGTTTACCTAGAATATAGCTATAGGTACTATAATAACAGTACCTCAACCTTAGATAGCTTCATTATTTCTTTTATAAATTATATTTCCTTATTATTTTTTATGAAAAATCCTTCCTAGTAAATAATTCAAGAACTCAACTATTCTTTCTGACTAGCTAACTTAGTTGCTTTTGGTTTTTTTATGAGTATAAATCTTGAGAAGGAAAAAGGCTCAATCAGTAGCGCCCCATCCACTGTCATTCTTTCCGTAAGGAAAGCCGATTCAAGGGGAAAGAACGGCAGGATTATAATCTTGCAAGATAATCCCGTCGCGCCATCCTCTCCATTATTGTCAACTGATAAGTTTCATGTGGATGGGATAGAGATATTCTTTTCATTGTGTTTATGGCATCAAACGAAAGGGATTGTAGTCATATGACAAGCCTACAGGATGAAATGAGAGGATCGTTTCACAGGAAAGTGGTTTTGTGTATGGTAAATGGTAATGAACATGATTATCAATCATGCCGTGCTTTCCTTCACGATCAAGAGACAAGAATGTCTGTCGGGAAAGAACGACAGTGGATGGGGCGCTAATGAATGATTCTTGTTCGTCTGACAGCTCGATTTACTTAGAGTGAATATATCACAATTATGTCCATGATGATTGAGAATTACAACACCTTTATATTAGAAAGGCCAGGTTTTTAATAAGCCGATTCAGTTTAGACTTCCGAAGAGTCCGTCCAAAGCAGGGCATCTAAAGGGGAGGACACGCTACGCTGGATTACCAGCCGCTAGATGTGGTTGACAGTTATCAGCTGTGTTAGCAGCATAGTGTGCATCCTCGTGCTTACACCTACCTCCACCAGCCAATCCATTTTAATAGTGGCTGATGAAGTGGGGTAGGGGTAGGTTCAACTTCACCAGCGCTGCTAGCCAACCAGCGCAGTATGTCCACTTATGGGTGCGTGCATCTTCCGGTCAGCTTATTAGTCATTGTCATGAATCATGAAGTAAATTGTTGATGCAATTAAATACAATCGATTAAAAATCTACACATGGTATGCACCAAGAGTGCTCATAAAAAAATTTAAATTGTGAAATTAAAAGCAATATCAAGAACATAATAATAATAGTAATTAATAGTGTGGCCGCAGTAGCGGTCCATGTTATTTTAGTTTATTTTGTATTGTTTAATTTATTGTTTTGATGGACCGGTAAAAGGAGTTTTCTTGTTTAGGCAAAATGTCAAGGAAAATTTAGTTGCTGTGTGAAATTACAGAGGAAAACTTCTTTTACGGTTTCATAGGTATTTAGATTTCAGGTTTTCAGATTCGTTGGTTTAAAGGTTTTAGCATCAAGTTTAATTGTTAACATTTAGCCTAATACGAGTTGTTCAATAAAAACAAAGTATTCAAACCAGTAAAACGTTTTTCTTTATTAAGAACACCCGGCAGCCACAAATAGTAAGTCATTCATTAAAATGATATAGTTCTCATAACATGCAACTAGGAAGGTTATTTTAAATAAAAAATAAATTAGCATTTTTTTTTTAACCGTAGCCGTGGTGACCAATTTGGTCTTTGGGTTCGGCGGCAACAAAACATAACTTCATATTAAATTATTTAACCAAAAAAAATAGACTGCCAATTAGTGTGGCACATAGCTTCCTCGCATATCATGTACTTTATTTTTATATTAATATCAACGTTATAGTACTTACTTTATTATTATATTGTTTATTGTGTAAAAACTATTAATAGTTTTAGCGCGATCTTTAACACTTCATATCCGTGTGCTGTTGGTTTTACTAAACATTTGTATTTGAAAAAAAATGTTTGTCTCATTGAATAGATGAAGTTTTATTTGTTAACAATTTCATATCAGCGATAAATAATGCAGCTAGGTCGGTTGGATTAATTCCCAAGTGCGGCCCCATTAAATCTTATCCTAATAAGAAAGGAGCTCCATGGTTGTCTTGTAAGGAACTCAAAGACTCTGCAGAGGCGTCTTTAAAGCTTTGTAAATCCTCATCGTTTTCTGAACCATTCCTAAAACACTATCTTGAATTAAGGAATATATACTGACGACACCTAAATTTCACAAAAAGAGAGCATGAAAAGGCAATTGTGGAACAACTATCGAACGTAAAAAATAGTTCATTTTGGAAAATAGTTAACCAGTTAAGATTCCACAAACCCATTAAATGCGCTATATCCCCTGAGTTGTGGCATAATTATATTTCTTCCTTGTATCCAGTAAAAATAACAAGAGAAGTAACGTATTTTAGCGTGTTGGATCCGGACCTTGATGTTGACATTACTTTCGAAGAACTTAGTGATTGTCTAGGAAAGTTAAAAATTGGAAAATCGGCAGGTTTCGATGGAGTACCCAATGAAATACTAAAATATCTGCCACCCTCATGGGATCATTACTTACTTAATTTCTTCAATGTAATCCTATGAACACCCGAAGTGTTTCCCCACGATTGGTCAAAAGTTATTGTCACGATGTTGCATAAAAAAGGAGATAAAAAGGACCCAAACAATTACAGACCCATATAGCCTTAGCTGATACTTGCCTTAAACTTTTTACATCTATCCTATTAAAGAGGCTAGTACAGTGGACCGAAGCACAAAATAAAATTGCAGAGGAACAAGCGGGTTTTCGCAGCGGAAGATCCTGTATGGATAATCTATTTGTTTTGTATGCTATTATTAATAACCAGGTATATGTAAAAAAGAAAAAGCTATTTGTCATGTTCATTGATTTTCTCAAAGCCTTCGATTGAGTGGATCACTCGATTCTTTGGCAAAAGTTGTACGGTATCGGTGTTAGTGGAAAATTAATACGGCTTTTAAAATACTTATACGATTCAGCTTCACTATTTGTGAAACAGGATAGTGTTAAATACACAAGGTAGTGTATTTAAACAAAGTATTAGTATTTCTAAAGGTCTTTTACAAGGTGAATCTCTTTCCCCAATTTTGTTTTGCCTTTTTATTAATGCTATTCTATCATTTTTGAGATCGAGAGGAATAAGTGGAATAAGATTAAACGGCTCAACAGGTCTGTTATCTATATTATTACCCCTTAAAGTCAGTGTGTTCAAGGCTGTGTTAAGATGGTGGATGAAAATTCTATCGATGAAACAGCATATAGGATCCCAAGACTTTGCTACGAAAAACTATTTGATCTGCATAATAGAGACTTAAAGACAAAATCAAATTGGGCTACCCAAGTCTCTGACCTATTTGTCACTTTAGGCTCTCAACATACATATTTGGAAAGCTCAGGACCCCTCGCTTATAAGCAAAGAATTCGACAATCTCGTGGAAAATTATACAAACCACTGCCTATGCCTTTCCATAGATGGAGCGATACATTCCAAATATTCCCTTGTATATAGACATGTAAGCACATTAGGTCTGGGAGAGTGCTATTTAAAATATTGTTGTAGCTTACTAAAATTAAGATTAGTAAGCCAAGTAAGAGTAGCATGCCATAAGAAAACTATCCTCTATCACAAAAGGAATAAATACGTAATTGATAGTGTACAAATTTGTTCTTTTTGCCTAAAATGTGAATATGACAATATACACCATTTCTTCTTTCCTGTATACTATCCGATCAAATTCGAGCACGCTATATCGATGTATATTTTCCAAACAAGAGCTATTGTCTAGAAAGATTGTTAACAATAGAAAACATGGATAAGTAAAATAACATATTCTTCTACGTAGATAGAACATTAAACCTCAGATCGTCAGCTTCAATAACTTCTTCACTTTAATCAATTATTGCCAATGTGAAAAATACGCGTAAACAAATTATTTTGCAAATGATACATTCTCATTTCTACTACTTTTATTTTATTATTATGTTATTAGTTAAGATACAAGGTTTTTTAATTTTAAGCAAAGATTATTATCTGTTTATAAAATATTAATTACGTCTGAATTCATCTTTATTATTATTTGTGTACATAGTTGTTTATACTTAATTTTTAGGGTTTTGTAGATACTTCTCAAAACCCTTATGCCGAGGGTGATGTGTCTGTCTGTCCGTCGCTCTTTGGTTCATAGCACCCGAACCGTTTAAGCTAAAATGCTGAAATTTGAAACACTGGCGTAACTTCCGGGCCCAAACACAGGACATATACACAAAAGTTAAAAATTTAATATGCGCATGCGCAATTCGAAAAAATGCGGTAAAGTCAAAAATTTAGATTTTTTTTAATTTTCGAGTGGGGTATCAAATGAAAGCTGCTGAATAGCAGATTACGAATATATGAATAAATTTTTAAATTTCGCTTTCCTTAT
>KZ651840.1:297490-316036 GCA_001010745.2 Gerris buenoi
CGGGATAGTATAGACATAGACCATTCCACCCCCACCCTTCCCACTTTTCTACCTTCCTCCACTCCATTCTCTTTACTTACACACACCTTTACCTCCACTCCATTCTCTTTACCTACACGCTACAAGACAATAATTAAACTACTATTAGCTAGCATGAGCCCCGCGCGGAGCGCGGGGTTTAGGCTAGTTATCAATATATTGGAATGCTAAATGTTATTAGGTACCTAATAAATATATAAATTAATTTAGCCTAAACTAAAAACGTAAGTTCTTAAGTGAGGACTTAACATAAGCTTTTAACACAGCAATTAGATTTGAATCCACAGTAAACAAAACAAATCCCGTCAGGGACTTGCCACGAAAAGGATTCTTTCTGTCATAAAAATTCATATTTCCTACATTATTTTCTTTCTTTTACTTAAATACGAAAGTAATTTAAGTAAAGTTTAATAAAAATTTAAGTAAATTTCTTTTACTTAAATTTTCTTTCTTTTACTTAAATACGTATGTATAATAAGTTGCACTTTGGAGAAGCAAGGTGTGTCTAATTTTCCTTTAGCATCTTAGGAACAGTGGCGTATCCAGCGGCTGGGTCTGAGGGAGCACATTCTAAGTCAGTTATGATTTTGGACGGGGGGGGGNCCCCCTCCCATTAATTAACTGCAGACGATGCCTATATATATTATAGTATGTGTATAGCCTATAGATATTTCACTGCAGTAAGCATCAGAATAACATTTTCTAACGAAATTCTGTAGAAAAAAACAATGTACAACTAATAAAAAAAAAATCTCCAAGCCGATATAACAACTGTTTTGGAACAATTTCGTTAGAAAATGTTATTCTGATGCTTACTGCAGTGAAATATCTATAGGCTATACACATACTATAATATATATAGGCATCGTCTGCAGTTAATTAATGGGAGGGGGATTTATTGCGGGGGGTTCCGGGGTTCCTCCCCCGGAAAATTTTGAAACCTCTCAAAACAGCGATTTTATGAATTTCTGAGGTAAAATTGAATATGGGGTGAATGTAAAAAATATGTATTCAAAAAAATTGGGGGCACGTGCCCCCTGTGCCCCCCTGGATACGCCACTGCTTAGGAATACATTTACTTGGTTCTTTTGGGGTAAAATAGCCGCCATTTTGGAAAATCGATGTACGAGTATATTTGTGATCTGCATTTCAATACCTTTAAAATGATAAACCACTCTAAAAGTACAACAAATAAAAATTTTCGGTCACCATAGTTACGGCCATCTCAAATTTCTAAAATTTGTTTCATATTAAACTTCCGGAAATATCATTGGCCCACAAAGTTTATTAATTAGTCCCATGTAGACCATCCATATATAGGCCTAGGCCCATAGATATGAATAAGTATTACTCCCTCTTGAGAATACTTTTACTTAAAGATTGTTTATTAAGCCTCTCTTTATTTTAATACAAAAATGATATTGTTTTCCAAATTAGTAGGATTCTAGTCTAATTAGAATCTTAGTTTTAAAAAAATCAGAATCACACCAATTAATAGAATACCCATATAATTAATTCGTTAGTGTATTATGTAATCCAAAAGTTAATTGGATTTTTTTTTTATTATTTAACCTTTAATAAAATGAATTAGTCTCATACAATAAATTGTAGACTATTAATGTTTGACGAATTAGCCAAGTTAATTTAACCAATATTTAATACATATTGCTTATTTTAAATAAAATAATATTATGGTTTTAGATCTTATGTTTTGACTTCCAATCTTGTGATATTTTAATGTTTGATGCAACTTAATAGCTAGCTGATAGCTTTTGGCTTTTGTATTAAGGTTATGGACTTGGACAATTCCTACAAAACAAACAAAGCCTTAATTTTTCAATTAATTTTTATTTGGAGTGTAAAATTTTTAACAATTGTACATACATGTTTTTTAACAATATAGTTATGAACAGTCTATTTGGTTTCCTTAAAAAAGAGACTTGTTAATTATGTTGTAGCTATATAGTCAGTGATTTTTTCTCCTGGTACAAGGAATCAGTGGTGGAATGCATAATGACCTTTGTTTCCAGCGTTATAATAAAGTGAAGAGACTCCATCATGATGGATGTCGAGGTTACCATATCCAGCATGCGTGCCTTCGATTTGTCCATAGGCGGTGTGCTTGTGGTCAAAGTGAGCGGAACCATGATGCTTATGTTCATAGGATGCTACTCCATAATGTTTGTGTCCATGACCAGCTTGTCCAGCATGTTTATTCTGATGGTAACTGTGCCCTGAGTGTTTGTGTGCGTACCCTGCGAGTCCGGAGTGCTGGTGACCGTGAGAACCTAGTCCATGATGGCTGTGTTCGTAATCGCCAGCTCCAACGTGGTTATGAGAATGTCCGGCAGCACCCTCGTGAAGGTGGTCATGTTCAGCGTGTCCAGCGTGCGTGTGTTCATGTTCAGCTGATCCGTGATGTGTGTGCTCATGGTGACCTCCTCCCACATGATTATGTTTGTGCTCGGCATCTCCCTTATGGTTGTGGGAGTGTTCAGAATGTCCTACGTGTCCATGGCTATGGACAGCGACTCCAGAGTGTTTATGTTCATGATGGGCAGATCCTTCATGGCTATGGTTATGATATTGTTGTCCATCGTGCTTGTGATAATGATCGTTCTTTCCTTCGTGAACATGTTGATGTAATACATGCCCCTCGTGCACATGTTTATGCAATACTGAATGCTGACTGTGGTCTGCATATCCAACATGTCCGTACTCTGAGGCCTCAGCCGTGAGGTCTTCTTCTGCAGCAGTAGGGCTAAAATGGAAACATTAGATTTAAAATTTAGAATAAAGATAGATTTTATAGCTTAAATATTTTACAATATGATATGATTTAATGATAAGGCTCAATTTTATGATATTTACAACATATTTTTGTTTCGATTTTGTGTATAAATTATAAATAGTGCGTGTGCTACCACATAAAATGAATAAAAGGGAATCAAAAGTAAAGAACCTAACAATATTTAAGTGAAATCAAGCAAATGAACTTACATTGCTGTACATTGCTGCAAAACTATGACACCAAACAAAAGAGTCACCTGAAATATTAAAATACAATTCATTTGTTAAATGATATAATTGTTTTATGTACAATCGATAAGATTAAGAAAAGTGCCCGAAAAAATGAAGAGGCTTCTTATACTTCTTATACTACTCTTGCATCTTAAAAGTATTTGGTTCATCTGATTGGTGTACCAAATTATATCATTTCAAAAATAAAAATGGATATTTTGAATACAGCCTCTGTATAAATTAAGTTGCAGGTATACTAATAACAAGTATAATTATAATAACAACAATAAAGTAACATTTGTATGAATATAGTAAATTAATAAATTATCAAACTGTTCAAATCTGTTGGGTCTTTTTTGTCAGGAATCTGCATCTTATAAACTTATAAAAATGGGTGATTAAGTATTCAGGAAAGGATTGGTTGGGCACATTACAGAAATTATTGTGGATGACAGAGCCCGATATTAGCTACAGCGCTCTTAGAATAAGTCTACATAAGGTGTCCTCAATAGATTACTGTAATTAGGATTATAAAATAGCTCTTGCCTCAAATTGCATTATATTTGACCAAATTATTAGTTGTAGTCAACTTCTGATTTATATGATATGTCACTTTACTAATTTTGCCACAAAGAATACTTGGGTTGTTTACTTTATGAAAATAGTAATAAAAATGTATTTAGCAACAAAGCGTGTCGCTGATTTAAAAATAAAGACTAAGAATAACTAAGCGGCAGCTATGGGATGTAAAAATCAGTACATAAAGTATATAATTTTATTGCTTTTGCTCGCAACAGGAGTACTCGGGATGTTTACTTTTTGAGCATTATATTATAGCAATAAATTGCGTCGCTGATTTAAGACTTACTGATTGGAAGGTGGGATGTAAAAAACACTACAAGAATCAAATATTTCAGAAGAAATAGACTTTTTTTGCATTTTTGTGATCTATTGAAGCTTAAGCACATCTCCTGTGCAAAAACGATACTTATCCAATAACTCCTTCTATATTTAAAATTAATTTTTATTTTTCATGTAGTACAGAAAGGATAAATGTCCTGAACATATTCTTTTTTTCATAAACTCATATTTAAAATCATAAAACGGTTTTTTCATTTCCTGTAAAATTTAATTTTGTGGTCATATCTCCTTTCTGCAATATGTGATTCATCATGGATTTTAAGTTAGAAATACAATTGTAGTTTCAAAAAATAATAGGGTATGACGATGGACTTATACTCTGAGCATAATTAATGTTGTTCATAATTAAGACTAAACATGATAGTATTTAAGTTATTCAATCAAATTATTGGTTGTTTCGATTGAGATTGTTACCACAATAATTGTGACTAGAGAGGTTCATAGAAAGTAACACAGTATTGTCACAACAATTTTATATTACTTATCATCTTCAGTGTTGTGTTTTTAATCAATTATTGAACTTTAATATAACAATATGAATCTCACCATCTAAATGATAGCATTTGTTTCAAAGGATTTTCTATGTAGGTTGTTTGAACTCCTATAAGGCTATCTACCTTTCCAGAGAAATAATTATGAGTGCATTATTATTATTATTATTAATATTATTACTTACAATTTGAAGTGGAGTTTGCAAAGAAATCATTGTGGGTTAGGTGTTGTTCTTCGGATTCACGCAGCTCAATTGTACGCTAACGATTATACTTTTGAGGTATTTAGTCTAGTATTTATATACTGGTTGGAATATGTATATCCCCACCTTATTACAATGATGCTACACATTACTATGATATAAGGACATGGCTTTCTAAGAAAGAATATAAAAAAAAAAAATCGTTAGCGTCATTTTCTTTTAAAAACGATGCGAGTTGGACGATGCTTCTAGAAGAAAAAAATTATGTTAAACAATTCTCCGTTCTTTTGATTAAAGAAAATATTTTATATAAAATTAAAAAAAAAACTTTATATAATTCAATTCCTTTTCATAAAGTGTTCCTCTCCCGGTGTAAAAAGTGTTTTGCCAACAATACCTCCACTATATTAATAAAGAAATAATCTAATTATACGCGTAATTATTAGTTTTGTATTTTGTAATAAAGATAGCAAAAGTAAACTGCAGGGTGACCAGCAATAAAATGTCATAAAGAAACTGGTGGATTCTATGGGTCAAATGCAACAAAATTGTCGAGTAAGCATATACCCATTTCTCAATAGTTCTTGAGATATCGATTCGATTTATTTCTTTTTTCTGAGTGGTTCACGAAAATGCCCAAAAATGATCATAAGATCTTAAAAACTAAATGGTATAGAGAAATTGGACTAAGGGACAGTAATTTTAAAGAGCATGAAAAAAAACTTTTAGAATCACTCATTCATATTCAAATTATATTAGCTGCTAAGCATCTTTGAAGTCCTATTACATTAAAAATTTTGATTTTTTAAAATTTGACCACGAAATTCCAGGGCTTTCTTCTCTTAATTAAGGGATGTTAGAAGGTTACAAGGTTTCCTTCAAGGTGTAGAATGGTAAAAAGCGGTATTTATGAGTTTTTAAGGATAAATGTCCAAAAATGACGTTATTGCGAATATCTCGAAAACGAAGCTGCTCCGTATCCATGTTCATAGCACTTTTAGTTGAGCGTCATATTTCCTGTAAGAACCCGAAGTATTGCGGATCCGTTTGGGGAAACCTNTAGGCTATAATAATAACAGGTATAATTCTAGGGTTAGGGTTTATTTTAACTTTTTAAAAATAAGACTAATTTTATGATATTCTAAGATTGTCAGGTATCAAATGCCAGTGATATGCTTTATTCAGCTATGAAGTGACTCGTTAACCCAATATCATCTAGTAAATATTATACCTAGTTTTAAAAACTCTTTAGAACACTCTTAATAAACCCTTAAGGCTGTTTCGTCTTAAAATATTTTTTTAATAATTTTATTTACAAATTTATTTGATCACATTCAAGGAAGAACAGAGCTGAAGTAAATACAGTTAAATTTTTTCCTAAAATCTCAAAAAAAGTTGTCAAAAAGTAAACGAAGAAGAAATTTTTGATTACAAAGTATACTAAAATTTTCTCAGTGAAAATAAATATAAAATGTGGGTCGGAACAGCCACAAAATTATTGACTATAATTCTTTTAGCTTAATTTATATTCATAAAGCTTACAACAGCTTAATTGTGAAAATAACTAAAATAAGATATTCATTTCCTTGAAAAATATTAGGAGCTTAAATTTATTTTAAACGAACTAACAAAATACCTATAGTTTATCAATAAATAAGTATAAATTGAATGAAATAAATATAAGTTTTATTTAATTTTCAGAAACTCGATTATGAGAGTTTTTTTTATGAGGTCCACAGATAAATTTAATTAATACAATATCTAAAGCTGACAATCTATACATGACCACTTTTATTTGGCTTTTGATATAAAACCAAAAATATTCACAAGGGGAAGCACTGGAGAGAACTTTATTAGAAGCAAAATATAATTTAACTTTACGAAATAGCATATATTGACTAGAGTGCATTTTTAAATTAATTACTTTTAACTTTAGTTCTACAATTAAGTTAAAATGTAATGTAATAACCTAAATATTGTTTATGCTAATAAATTATGCTATATAATTTTCATTATTTTATCTTAATTAATTTTTACTTTTTTTGGTAGTATTCATACTACAGAAAGATTAAATTTTAATTTAAANAAATTTAAAGTGGGGGTAAATCCCTCATCCAACATTTTTTCTTTATTATTAAATCTAATTATTTGTTCGTTATTCATAAGCTATGAACCTGTGACCTCAAAGTAGAATTTTCATTTCTTGCATGAAATCTTTGGAAGGAAATACATATCAGTTTCGAATTGATGCGACCAGAAAAGAGGAGAGAGAATGCAGTTTAATAAAATTTAATTTAGTAACCCGGACAGCTGGTACATAAATAAATTGATTTACTTGAAGCTATAATTTGTCGCATCTAAGTAGGCATTTGCAAAACGCCTTTCTTGGATCAGACACAACTATATAATATACAAATATACTGAAAATTATAACCAAAAAATGAATGGCACCAGATTAAAGAAAGTTAAAGATAGTTTTAATGAATGCAAAGGATTTTAGTAAAAGAAAAAAAATCAACTCTGTTGAATTCAAAATATTAAAAAAAATCTCAATTACAGTACTTTGGAATTAAATGCGGGTACATGGAAAAGACGGAAAGATTACACATATGGTAAAGAACACTACCTTTTTTTATTAAGCACTTAACTTTAACTGTATTAATGAGGCGTTAGGCAACACTATCCACAACTACCCTAGATTTATTGAACCGTAGAATAACTCTGTCAAGAACCGGCTGATAGTATTAGAAAACCGTGGTTTGATGATGTGTAATAATATGTGCGCGCATGTGTAATAATAAATATACTTAGTCATGTTTTGCACTTTCAAAAATCCTTAATATTTCTAATAAACAATTGTAATTATAATACATAAATACGGATGTATTTATATGAATACTGTGTTAAGTGTTAAATCGATTTTCATTAATAACTACTAACTGATCACATATTATGTTTATCAAAACACGACTCAAGTCTGATCATAAATCAATGTAAGATTAAAAACAATCATCTAGAATGTAGAAATTTGGAACTACAGTCTATAAGATTAGAGTTTGCACAATCGAAGGCGGGAAACAACAAACGTGGAGGTAGTTTTGGGGTTATAAAAAGGGAAAATCAGTGTCCCATGTTATTTTTTTTTGTGGAACAGGGGTAGAGTAGAGCACTTTTTTTTCTGAAGTTACATTCAACATGGGGGACCAATAGAATCGTTTCCCTCAAAATTTTCCCGCCTTTTGATTTTGCCAACTTTTTTAAGCATTCGCAGTGGTAACAAGAAAAGAAAACTACTTATTTCAACAAATCAGCTTTACCCCCCCAAAAAAAGAATACAATTAATAAACAAATAAAATCTCCGGGTAAGTAACAACAATTGTGTTCAGAACGTATTCATTAGAATACGTTCTAACAACTNAGTTAGTAATAATTATAATTTGCTTTAAATTATATTATCTTATAAATAAAAAAGCTTCTGCTTTAATGGAAGAAAAAAATCAAAATACAAAAAGGAAAGGTAAACATATAAAATTAAATGTTTAAATTAAACTTAGTTTACTCCTTTTAGGTTTCTGTACAAAGTACAAAAAGAAACCTTTTATAGTCCAGTCAAATTAGGTTTTTGTCTTGCATTAAATCATTAAATCGAATGTGTAGAGGATGGTCCCCTGAACAACGCCTAATAAAGTACATTTTTTTCCTACAGCCAACTGTTTTGAAGCTTTAGAGTCGACAAAAAACAGTATTTTCAAAAATTATATTTAATTGGCTCCACCGTCATATTCCCACCCCCAGCAGCCGACTGAGTTGGGCAACTATTAAAACCGTAACAAATTCAAATGATGTTTTTCTATTTCTGTAGAAAATATAGGATAGTTAATTAAATAATATGTTGATATAAAATTCATAGCTTTTGAATTATAATATTATTTAATTAGTTCTACATAATGGGATAAATTTGGATATAAAAAAGTGCATCGTTCTTTTACAGATTTAATACTAGGCTATAATAATAACAGGTATAATTCTAGGGTTAGGGTTTATTTTAACTTTTTAAAAATAAGACTAATTTTATGATATTCTAAGATTGTCAGGTATCAAATGCCAGTGATATGCTTTATTCAGCTATGAAGTGACTCGTTAACCCAATATCATCTAGTAAATATTATACCTAGTTTTAAAAACTCTTTAGAACACTCTTAATAAACCCTTAAGGCTGTTTCGTCTTAAAATATTTTTTTAATAATTTTATTTACAAATTTATTTGATCACATTCAAGGAAGAACAGAGCTGAAGTAAATACAGTTAAATTTTTTCCTAAAATCTCAAAAAAAGTTGTCAAAAAGTAAACGAAGAAGAAATTTTTGATTACAAAGTATACTAAAATTTTCTCAGTGAAAATAAATATAAAATGTGGGTCGGAACAGCCACAAAATTATTGACTATAATTCTTTTAGCTTAATTTATATTCATAAAGCTTACAACAGCTTAATTGTGAAAATAACTAAAATAAGATATNCCAGTGATCTCCAGATCAAGCAAGTATCGACGGTAGGGATATCCTCATTTGATAACTTACGAACTTGCGGTAGCAACTTACAATTTGACGTTTGTCAGCAGAGTCGAAGTCTCTCGGAACACTCAACACAGTCATCGAGTCTACATGAGAGAATGATCTTCATTCTGATGATGGCGTTTAGCCGAAACCGGTTCAGTGATCTCCAGATCAAGCAAGTATCGACGGTAGGGATATCCTCATTTGATAACAACAATTGTGTTTAGAACATCTTCGTTCTAACTACTGCGTTCTAATACTGCTGATGCTTTCAGCAGTACATGTCTTATTGTAAGTCATGGGCGTCGTCTGCAGTTAATTATTTAGGGGGNACTGGGGTTTTTGAGGGTCTGCAGAGTAAAATACATACAAGCTACCTAAGTCATTTTTTAATATCTTTGAAGGCCGTGTCCTGTAGATCAAAATAAAAAAAAAGTTCGAAATCGGTTAACATTATTTAGGAACGCAGCAGCGTTCCGCCCCGCCAAGTCAAAATTTCACAAAAGCTGTCAGTGTATATAATATATTGTAGGTGACAAACTGGGGTTTTTGAGGGTCTGCAGCGTAAAATACATACAAGTTACTTAAGTCATTTTTTAATATCTTTGAAGGCCGTGTCCTGTAGATCAAAATAAAAAAAAAGTTCGAAATCGTCAACATGGGCGCCGACTTGTAAAAGTATTGGGGGGCCCACTGAGGACTATGGAATACTCCCCGTGAAACGGGGGGTCCTAGGGGGAGCTATATTTGAGGCTTTCTGGTGAGTTTTTATAGCAATTATAAAGAAAATTTCATACAAATACTAACGTATTTTTTTTTTTTTTGCTTTACAAATAAAATACCAAACTTTTCTATGCATTAAAATATTTTTGCCCATTACAGAGGAAAATTTAAAAAAAAATTGAGTTATTTCTTATCGTTTCAATTAAACTTTGTAGTAACAAAGTTTTGAAATTTTTTTATAATAACACTAAAAAAAGTTATATATATCAAATTAAAGTTTTGACTGTACACTGGTCAGAATTGAAAAATTTAATTTTATACATTCCAAAAAACCGAATCCGGCCCTAAATTTTCCGTGTATGTATGTGTCTCTGTCGCCACCAGTTCAACTTTAAAGGCACAAAACTGGCTAAACGAAATTGATTCATTTTTTTCCAGAGGTGGGCGCAAACATGTTGAGCATCTAGTAAGCTTTGTTTCATCTAAAAATCGAGTAGAACCAAAGTTTTTAAAAATTTTAGAAAAAAAAAATGTTTAAAAATAAAAAACTAAAAAAAATTAGGCTAAAAACCTACAACCTAACCTACAGACTAGCTAATCAAATTGTTCGGGTACTTCTAGACTCTAGACCAGTGGTTCTCAACCTTTTTTGAACGCGGACCGGTAAAAAACTTAGATTAGTTCTGCGGACCGGTTGACAAAATTACGGATATGACCTCACAATAGTACGTTTTATCTCTGAAAGTGAACTGAATTTCGATCATATAAATTTTATCTTTTACAATCTTAAAGAATCTTTAAAAAAATATATCTTTCGTCAGAGGATTATTTATATGCATTAAATTTTTAAAAGGGTTGATTACCCATAGCTGTATATTTCTGGGGTCTCCAATCTCTGGATAGTATTGGTAAAGGCTGAATGTGAATTTAAATGTGTTCTTACAAATCCTAAATTAATATTATTAATACAATATTAATAAAACATAACCGAAATATTTTAAATTCATACTTGATAGCACTTTGCTCCCATAGCATAACTTTTTTATAACGTATCCACTTTATTCCAGGGAGTGAATATATTTTTTATATTCCCTTGAAGAGTTAAATTCAAATAATTTAAAATGGTAAATAAGTCCGCTAAATAAGCTAACTTGGCTAGCCATTCTTCATCAACCAACTTCTCTGCAAAGGAAGATTTTGTTCTCTGAGGAACATATTTATTTCCCCTCAAGTTAAAATTACGGTTTTTTTACTTTTAAAAGATTATATTTAAAAGATTTTAAAAGATAATTTTCCAAAATACTACAGTAAAAAAGGAACATACCAATGGTTGTTAATAAGAAAACAATCAAATCACTTACTAAATTAATCAACACATATACATAAAGAAATATTACAGTACAATTACACCCATGACGATATTAATACTGCAAATAATATCGGCACTAGATGAAATCAAACGGGATACTGACTCATTTAGCGTAAACTTATTTATTTATTTTTTTAATATAAATTCGTAATAATTTAGTAAAGATGGAATAAGAAGGCATTGTCGGTATTTCAGCTATAAAAACATCAAGAGAACGCCTATACAAATTAATAGTAATGTAAGTGTAAGTTAGTAAGTAAATGTGTAGTTATATCCTTCTTCTATAATGCCATTAATTCAATGTATAATAATTCCGTTATTTATAGCCTTGTGTTATAAGAATTACTATTTCTTGATAATTTGTAAAATGAAAGAATACTCTAGTAAAATAAAGGTAGTTTTTCAGTATAGAAGTTTCATAATAATTTTATTCTATTTATTTTTTCTTTTAGTTTTGTTTTATTTTTTTATGTTCAATATTTTGTTATTCTTTTCCGTAACAGCCTAAACTCTTCCGCGCACCGGTCAAAATTTTCCACGGACCGGTATCTGTCCGCGGACCGGCGGCGGTTGAGAAACACTGCTCTAGACCACATAGAGACCAGCGGTTTTTTGCGTTTGGTCGGAAATTTTGGGCCCAAACCGACTGGAAAAAACCGAAAAGTTTTTATCCCCCTTAAAAAACAACTAAAACGATATTTACATTTTTTTACCTGAAGACCCCCTCTAGCCATAAAATAAATCTGTATGATAATAATAATAATATATGTAGGTATATTAATATTATTATACAGAATTATTTTTACTTTTTATTTATTTATTTTAACCTGTATATGTATAATAATCGTATTTTTTTAGAGAGTTGAGCCGGCCTAGGGGGGGGGGGGGCATGGCCCCCCCTGGCTACGCCTATGGTTGGTCTCTTTAAGATATAGGTGTAAATAAATGTATGTTTGTGCGCATGTGGAAGAGAATGACCGCAGAATATGGGACAATAGTGGGCTAACTATGACCTCTTATCCAAATTTTATTAAAATTGGACGAGAGTTTTATGTTGGTTCGTAAAAATTGAGCGATTGTCAGACCGACACACAGACACGGAACCAAACATTTTCCCTTATGTCTGAAATGGGACACTTAAAAAAATGTCACTTCAGAATTTCTGTTACCTTTGGTAAGCTCGGAAGCAAAATGTTACCTTATATTTATATATAAATGAACGTTATATTAACTCCAAATAATATTTGAAATAGAAATAACATTTTTAGGGTCCGTAGGCATAGATGACAAAAAGAACATCAATACATTCCTGNATGCATTCAAACATTTTTGTTTGAAATTTTATCAGCTTCAAATTTCAATAAAAAAAATTTCCCCTAAGAGCAATAGTTTTGGAGATATGAGCAAAAACCTGAAAAAAGTCACGTTTGAGCGCTGTGGCACTGACTCCCCCCCTCTACAACTCAAGAAGCTGCAGTGCAGGCTCTAGCTGCCTACAACCTTCGGCAGCTAATAGCCCCAAAACAATTTTTATATACTCACTAAATTATTAAAACATCATTCAAATATCAACATAATTTAAATAAAAATAAAATATGTAAACAATAAAATGTGAATAAATGTTTATTTTTGAAAATACTGTTTTTTGTCGACTCTAAAGCTCCAAAACTGTTGGCCGTAGGAAAAAATGAATATGTACATTTTTGTTTGAAATTTTATCAGCTTTAATTTTGAATAAAATAACATTTTCTGTGCGACGTACCGTTTTCGAGATAAACGACAAAACTGAAAAATGTGACCTTTTGCCCCCCCTCCCACCGCTAGCGGCGCCTGAAATTGATGGGACATTATTAAGCGTTGTTCAGGGAACCATTCTTTACAAATTTCTGAAAAAATTGGAACTACATGATTTAATGCAAGATATGACGCCATTTTGAGCTAATTTGACTGGACTATTATAACGGCTTTGTCTGTCTGTCCGTTGGCTTGTTTCAATTCATTAACTACTATAATAGCTAGGAACATGAAACTTGGCACACAGGTGCATCTCGGCATTTGTGACAACTCGACTCATTTTAGAGTTTTGACGTACTTAATATTTACAAAATAGCGGCCAAAAAGGCGGGCGACTAAGAAAGTTTTTAGTTACCATGACATGTTATGCATCAATTTTAAGGTCTTGAAGTGTAGAAAAATAATATGAAACTATTACACTTAATAACTTTAACTTAATCGTACAGAAACCGGCGATTATCGCCTCACATATACTTACGTGAAGCGCGCCTTACTTGATTAAATATCAATGCTTAAAAATGAATTTGTTGAGCAGCATTAGCCGCCTACGTAAAATGTAATTTTGTATAACTTTAAAAGTAAGAATTGGTTTACCGTTTTAGTGACATAGATCCAAGTGTAATAATATAACTGCATTGATCTCTAGTGCTTGGATGCCAGCTTCGAAGAATAAAGATTCGTTTAGTTGAGAGACGTCTTTTTTTTTATATTTCTAAAAGGTTTATGAATTTCTTGTAGAGCGTGTCGTGTGCTTTTAATTTAATTTGTATTCCACCACATCAAAGACATCGACCAAGTGGATTTTCGAGAAAGCTTTAGAAAGAACATAATATTTAAAATACTGCGAATTAATCAAGATTGCTGTTCCGAATACTCTGAACTTACCAAGAAACTAGAGCAGTAAATAATAATTTAGATTATCAGCAATATAATTTTCATTAAATTTATATCCTGTCTTGAGCCAAAAAAGAAGAAAAAACAGTTCAAAAGGATATATTTATATCAATAACTGAATGAAAAAATGAATTAAAAACAGATTATAAAACCAATGGAATTGATTTCCATTGGTTGGTCTCATGGGCGTAGCCAGGGTTGCCTTTAGGGGGGGTATCAAATGCCAGTGATATGCTTTATTCAGCTATGAAGTGACTCGTTAACCCAATATCATCTAGTAAATATTATACCTAGTTTTAAAAACTCTTTNTTTTTTAATTTAATTTAATTTTATTTTTTTTTAAGTTCAAATTTAAAAAAAAGTATTAGAATTAGTTCGAGGTAGTAGTTAGAGGTGGTTCGATTTATGATTTCCCAGGCGTCATATTTAAAGACACATGACATGTAATGACATTTTTTATTTTTATTTTTTTACAAAATTTCAACTCTCTAGCTTAAAAACTGTGGGAGTTATACGGGACACAAACATACAGACAGGCTGATCCACAAACAGACATATAGCTAAAAACCATTCAAATTTCATTTCAAATTCCCGAAACGGAGAATTTTTTTATTTACCTTCAGAGAAGATGAGGAGATGTAAATATCAATGAATAAAATTTCAAAGATTTTATTTTTAATCTTCGAAGATCATAAAAATTTTATCAATTCAGTGATCTTCGATTTTTTCACATCCTAATTGACCTTTGACCAATGTGCGGTTTAAATTTTATTATTCATTGAACACAGGCTGCTTATTGATTAAAGGAATATAACGATTGGGTTTCAAAGGAAACTTCAATATAGTATACTCAGACCTCAGACACGCTAGTAGTATCACTATTTAGCAATTTGTTATTTATAGATTGTAGACGTAAAACTTTTTTAATATTATATTAGACAACGGAAAATTTTCCTTACAACATCTGAATCCATATATGTTGCGTTGCAATAATATTCCATAAGGTAATATAAGTTTGTACAAGAGTTTAATGGAGACCAAAATGTTTAGTGAAATTCACAGAAGGGTAAAAGTGCTACACTGATAATCACAACGAAAAATTGGTCAATGTAACTGATCGGTAGCTCGTACAGGAGCACAGTTAGCTCCCCTGAAAATAAAAATAAGGAGCATCAATTGCTTACCCTGGGGGCTCCCCCACTCGATGTCCACTCAGGATCGCGTAATAAATGGGTGGTTGCTTAAATGGTTGTGGAAAAAGCGACCACTAAATGGTTGTCTATGCCAATTGTGAGGTTTATACGAGTACAACCGTTGGAGAGACAAAATTACCGTATTATTTATTAATCATTACTTATATGTTATATATATACATAGATAGTTTTATAATCCCTTAGGTAGGTCTAGACCTCCATCTCCATCTCGGGATGTTGCACATCAGAGTTAGTTAGTAGATTAGTTGATTTCTCCACCCACCATTGTTTAATTTCGTGTCCAAAACAGAAGTAAAGAAAAATCAAATCCAGATACGAATATAAATACCCGAGAAACCTGTTACTTTGACTTCCCTAAATAGATTTTTTGGGAAAGATAAATAAAATAGAACTGTTTAATAAAAGGAATATTCTATATTTAAATCTACGAGGTATATAAATTGAAAAAGGGAAAAAACAATTCTTGTTACACAACAAAATGTAAAAAGAATTGAACAAATACAACATAAAGCTTAACACGCGATTAATAAAACCCTTCATTTGAAAGATGACAAAAAGTTATTAAAATCTCCCTCACTGTAAAAAAGTGGTTTGTCTAAAAAAGCAGCTGACGCCGTTCAATACATAAGAAGTTTTCAATATATTCTTATCACTAACTCCCTACTTGACCTACCTAACTACCTACCCAAAATCTACTTCACGTGCAATATGTAAGTTAAATCCCTTTAACCAAAAAAACTTTTTCCTCTTCCGCATAAATAACAAGACAAATAATCATTTGGTGAAGTCGAAGTCTGTATAGAGTATAAATATATATATATATTTTTAAAAGTTGATTAAGTGAATAATAAATTGTATTGATGTTTGCTATCATATGTTCGAAGTTAGAGTAATTGATTATTTCCATAATTTTTATTTTTATTGTAATTTAAATAAAAAAAACTTAAAGTTTTGTTTGCTAAACTCTCAGCAAAATAAGTTCTATTCAATTTGATTCTAGAACAGACCGTGAAAGTCTTTTTAATAACCTCTTCATTTATTATTGATCTAAGCCTCAGGTCAGGCTAACCACAGAGTCCGTCCTCTTTGTCTTAAGTCCTCTAAATCTTCCTTGGCCTTCCCTGACTTTTCTTGACTCTTGGTTCTCCATAGAACAGCACAAATCGGTCTAGAACATTTCCCCACTGGTATTCATTAAATGTTACCAGTCTTAATTTTCCTGCGTTCATCTTTGCTACAATGCAAGTAGCAAACTAATTATAATAAATTAATAATCCGTAATCCGTTGTGCAGCAGCCTGTGAATGGCTTATTGCCTTTGGCTGTAAGTGTAAGCCAAGAGGCTTATACCACTATATTTAGCGGATGACACGGAGTTGGCTTGTCGCTCCATCAGCTGTGCCACTATATTTAGCGGATGTCAACGGAGTTGGCACGTCGCTCCATAAGCTGTACCGCTATATTTAGCGGATGGCGGATGAAACGGAGTTGGCTTGTCACTCCATCAGCTGTACCACTATATTTAGAGGATGACACGGAGTTGGCACGTCGCTCCATCTAGAGTACCACTATATTCCGTGGATGACACGGAATTGGCACGTCACTCCATCTGGAGTACCACTATATTCAGTGGATGACACGGAATTGGCACGTCACTCTGTCAGCTGTATTTTTTATTAGAGGATTTTATTATGAGTGATTTATTAGAGGATGTCTGAGTTGCAAATTTATTTTATTTTTTAAACGCAAACATAACAGCAAACATTTTAATTAGACCGAATTTGACAAGTTCATAAGTTTTCTGATATTAAAATATTAGTTTTGATGTCTATATTTGACAAAAAACTGGTGAATTTTGCCTGTTGAATAGTATTCTCTAAACTAATAGTTCTGCAATACCGAAACTATATAGAAAACCTAAAATAGAAATCATTGTAAGAATAACTTAGCGATAAATTATTCAATTTTTGCTTTTATATACAATGTTCCGTGGAAGCGAACCATTATTCTCTCCTCAAAGCTAGCTGTCTACTACAATGAAACTATTCAAATTTCTCTAGGTTAAATATTTTTAATTTCATGTCGAGTCAAGGTTGTTCGAAAATGTTCTCAATTTCTAAAGTATATGAATTTTAACTGAAATATTCATAAAAAAATAAAATATTCATTTTCGAATTAATTCTTAATTGAGTACTTGATATTTTCCGAGGGGCTATTTGAATTTTTTCTACAATTTGTTACGAGTGGAGTTTATATCCGCTCGTAATAGTAATTTATTTGTTAATTCTAATAATTATTTATTTGCTAGCTTTCTTAAGTGGTTCATTGTTAGGGTTTTTTATTGTTATATTTTCGTTAATGTTATATTTTAAAAGATAAGAGCTAGGAAAGACAGAGTCAGCTTAAGGAAGTTATCTTTAGGTCGACTCTTGACCCAAAACAATGACCAGGTTCAACCTAGGTAGAAGGTCTGCTGGTCACTGTTGTGGTTCAAGGGTCGAACTGATTGGGAGACTCTCCTTCAGTTGACCTCTGCGCTTTGGTGAGGCAGGTCGTTAAAGTGGTGTGAATAGGGTGTGGAGTTCACGAGAAGTGCTTCTACTCCTAGTCGGATTGTTAAGTTCCGAGTCACACATAGTTGCCGTGCAGAACAAGACGCACGGCCAGATCTGCAAGGCCAGGACCTTTAGTGATTTAGGACCAGTTAGTCGGTTACGAGGTGCTCCAAGAGTACGAGAGCCGTACGAGGTGCGCCAAGAGTACGAGGAGCCCCAAGTTCTGAGGCGAACCCCTTCGAGGGACAGGTCATCCGGCGTACAGCTCACCACGACACCACCGCTAACCACTGTCATCACCAGTCGTCACAACCACTGTCCTCACCAGGTTTTTCAAACATTATATTGATAGGGGATCCCCGAATATGAACCAATTAGGCATGTTAGATTATCTGTTAATTTATTCAGTTACTGTTAGTCGTTCAATCTTAGTATACTTATTCAATTATTAATTTATTTCATTAGTTTAGGCTTCCCTACTCCCACTAACGAATTAACCCCTCACTCTATTTATTAAACTACTAACTTCACCCTAATAACTCTCCCGTCTTATTAATTCTTAGATATGTGTTTAGATGCGTAGCTACCATAAGTTTAATATATGTATATATATATACTCATGCGATATACTCGATAAATATACAATTAAGTCATTATGTGTATTACTCTTATTTATGATCTCCAAATTTAAGAGAATTACCTGGCTCCACCGTCATATTCCCACCCCCAGCAGCCGACTGAGTTGGGCAACTATTAAAACCGTAACA
>KZ651840.1:327101-343064 GCA_001010745.2 Gerris buenoi
GGGGGGGGGGTGGGCTAAGCCCCATCTGCCCCCCCTAGGATCGCCACAGTTTATATGTATATAGTATATTGTTTATTTGTTAACTAGATAAGATAGAAGTTTCATAGAATAAACAAACGTGTTGCTCCTATTAATGATCACATGCCCCCCCCCAAAATTTCAACGGCGCACTGTGCGCCGTTATACCCCCCTCGTGGGCACCCCTGATTTACAGGAGGAAGTTTGATTTAACGATTTTTTAATAAAGCCCTTAATTATAGTTGACTATGCTAACGTTTATAAACCTGCAATGTTTATACACCTCTTGTTCAACTTTAAAAATATTGCAATGCAAAGGAGTTAGTTTTATTTTCATCAATTCTTAATAACACCAAAATGACCTATAAGATTTAAAAACTGGTGGAACATGGCTTATTTTGTCAGTCGTAAAAAGATGGAAAACGACCTGTTTTAGGAACCACGCTTTTTTTAAAAGCCCTAAAAATAGGTTTGGGGACCGGAGCAAAGGATGAAATAATGTTTAGAATTCTCCTTTTTGTTCAACGATATAAGACTGGTTTCACCTTTTAATCTTTTCGCCATTTTCATCAAAATTCATGACAACCAGCCTTCCTCATACACATTGCTATATTCCTAATTCAAAGTTATACAAGGCGTGAAAAAACCTCTAAATTAGGAGACATGTATTTTGTTTTACAGCCCTACAAATAAAAGTTGGTGGACCGGACTAATGATGAAATAGTGTTTAGGAATGCTGATTTTTGCTCAACAAAATAAAACTTGACCTTTTAATATCTTGGCCATTTTCATCGTAATAAAAAATTCATGAAAACCACCCTTACCTCCTGTGCATTTTATTTTCCTAATCCAAAGTTATACATGGCGTGAATAAACATTTCAGGTTCAGTATAGCCAGCTAAATTTGAGGGGTTTTATTAACAATTTGTAAATATCAAACCTTGACCTGTGCAATGCTAACCCTTTTCTGGACCCCCTAAACACACAAGCATTTAAACCTTGGTCTTTCTAAAATTTATTTTATTTTGTTTTTTCCTTTAACAGCTTTCAACATAAAGTCATTAGCAGATGAACTAAGCGCCTTTCAGCCAGATGAAGGTTCGAGCAGATACAACCCAAGAAATCTGCTTATACTTAAGTACCTGAGGGACGAAGAAACCTACTTCAATGACATTGACTCTGGGAATTCCACTGCACATTCACCTGAACCAGCCAAATCACCTCCCCCTTATAATAGAACAGGTAATATTACAAGAAACAAACATGACATATAAATATAATCCAAATCTGAATCCTTATTACATTCAGATCATATTTTACATAAGCTGTTAAACTCGTTAACATTGTTAAACTAATGTTCTTCTTCAGGTTCGGATACACCAGGCTCAACAGAGTGTTCAAGCCTTCTTTTCTCACAGCTCGATTTATTAGAAGCGACTCACAGAGGACTTCACAAATTCGTGCCTAGACATCGAGACGAGATGGAGGTGGAAATAGGTGATCCCATTTATATACAGAAAGAAGCAGACGACCTCTGGTGTGAAGGTAAGCATACTACCATTGTGGACATAATAAATTTACTATACAAACAATAAAAGGGCTGAAAGCCATAGGAAACAGTTCTCAATTACTACCAATCGACCATAGCATTGAATGGAATTGAATGGAATGTATCTCATTTATATGAAATTAATCATCTTGTAAAATAAAAATGCCCTATAGTGTCTTAAATGATAAATATTGATTTTATAATAAAGATAAATAAGTCAAGTAAAATTACTCTTTTTATTTGCAGGTGTTAATTTGCGAACAGGGAGGCAAGGGATTTTCCCATCAGCCTACGCAGTTGATACTGAATACGACGAGTTCATCTCAGCCTCACCTAAAGTAAAGAGGGAACGATTCCTCCTTGGCTACTTAGGATCTGTTGAAACAACGCAACACAAGGGAACTAAAGTTTTAACTGCAGCCGTGGCGAAAATTGTTGCAGCCCAGCACAAACCACATCAAACAATACTGGAAATATCTGACCAGGGACTCAGACTAGTTGACAAATCTAGACCTAATAAGGTAAATGAATCAATGTTAACTTTATTTATTTAACCGCTTATTGATAGGGTTTTTTATTGACAATCAGTGTCCTTTAAAAAGATTTTGGAGTCTACAAAAGAGAACCTTTAAATTCCAATAGATTCTAATTTATTTTATACGATACTATTAAAAAACCTTAAAAAATAAAAATTGTATCAAAAGTGTTGAATTTATTTTATTTTCCATTGCATTGGTTTTAATCTAGCTCTAAAAGTGACAAAGGCTCTAAGAACCTAATTGATAATGAGATAATTCGCTTTGTGAAAAGTTTACGAAAACTTTTCAATCTCATCTTGCCTTGTAATTTTTTGTCCGTCTTATATGAAAGACTGATTTGCTATCAAAATTTTAGTGTTTGTACCCACTTTTTTCTCTGCACATTCAGTTCTTTCTATCTTAATTTTAAGGCATCAAGTAGGTTAATTTATGGTGCAAGAACAATTTTATTCAAATACAAAAGTTACAATACAAGTTAAGGTACAATGCTAAAATAAACATGGTTTACGAAAAAAGTAATATACGTATAATGTCGCTTATTTTTTATTTTTAGATTTTTGCAGGGATTTTTTTATATTTAGATTTAGATCCAGTTAAAAACTAATTTAAAAAAAAAAAAATAATTGGCATGAACAGCAGTAAAATTTAAAGAACAAATTGATAAAATTTAATTAATTAATTTATTTATTTTATTATATTTTATATCTTAACTGTGCAACCAATTACTTATTATATTTTTGAACACACTGATTGTGTTAAGGCTTTGAAATGTTTAAAATAAGCACTTTTATTAGCAAGGACGCTTTTTTATAAAAAAAAGGACAAGAAACAAAAGGAAAAATTGTGGTCGATCTAAAACTACGAGTTTTTAAAGTTGCTTTCTCACATTTTCAATTAAAACAGATAGCAATGATTTGTAAGTAATATTACTAAAAATTGATTATACAGATTGGTTCCAAGAAGGGCATATCAGGTGATATCAAAAAGCATTATACATCTTGCC
This sequence comes from Gerris buenoi, assembly GCA_001010745.2. Taxonomy (NCBI): domain Eukaryota; kingdom Metazoa; phylum Arthropoda; class Insecta; order Hemiptera; family Gerridae; genus Gerris; species Gerris buenoi. The sequence goes on from KZ651840.1 coordinate 330,211, forward strand.
GTTCTTCTAGCTTCACTTTTAGAAGAGCCAAGAAAAAGCAAGGGGAACCCCTCCAAGATGAAAACCATCAATACGTTCTGGATTTCTGTTGGTGCAATTTTGTAAGAAGCTATATTTAAAGGCGGTTCGGTACCGAGGCAACTACAAAGCAACTTGAGAAAGCATGCGAAGCATATGTTGCTTATCGCATTATGTTGCTGAAGCAGCATGCGGCCTTAATATTACTATCAATTCCAATTAATGCATTCTGTAAATCACCTGAAAATATAGGTTTATTTATTACTTTACGATTAACTCTACAATGAGGTTGAGGCAAAATCATCCTCAAAGTAGCCAAGCTAATTTTTATGAAAATACTCTAATTCAAATTTGTGCAATAAATTTTTTTATTTATTTATTAAAAAAAAAAAATCTATCAAAACTATAAAACTATTAATTCATTGTTAGAACACAGATATAGGTGCTCATATATTTAGGGCGTAATTCAGTAAATATTCAATAGTTCTAGAGATAAAGCTTTTTTGTATCTCTGATAAATTTATTTTAATTTCTGAGCAAAGTTTTAAAATAGTTCTATGATGCCGGGAAGTTATAGGTAATAAATTGCATGTGCCTATTGAAACCCTTTGTGCATGTTATTCCCTAAAAGAATTTGTCTACATCAAGTGTTTGTTTGATTTTGTTATGGCTTTAATTATGCTGGTAATTTTATTTTGCATTAATATAAACCCCTTTATTAATTTAAATGCAATCAATGATATTATGCATTTTTCCATGTAGCTTAACAAGTCCCATTGTTTGTAATGTACCTCATATTTCACGATTTTAATATAATCACTTTATGAAATAAAATAAAATTGATAAATATCATCCAAATCAGTTGCTACCATTCTTGTTTGACTTTGTGTTTTGTACCTTGTGTCATTAAATTATGCTTACCTGGATGCCGTAATATTCCTAAGAGTTGCCTATTTATAAGCCAATGCATTGCTAATGTGACCAAATAATGCTAAAATATTAGCCCTTAAGAGTACAGTGATCTCATATTATTTAATATTCTCTTAAACCTAAACAATATATTTTCTCTTTGATACACTTTTGTCTCTATACCACAAGTTGTTAAAAAATTGAATACATATTATTATATTTTTTTTTTCTTGTGAACATTTTTAAAATTCAAATATTCAATGAAATTAGTCTATTTAAGATTTCACAGAAATTCTGTTTTTTCCTTTAAAGCATGCAAAAATTGGCCAAAACACAATCCGACTCTCCAAACATTCATGTCAAAAATGATTTGGTATCTTAATTTTTAAAATTTTCCATAAAAGTACAAAGTACATTAAAATAATACATAATAAAACAATAATCCGTGAAACAATAGCCATTGGAAGGCTTAGACCTGCCAAAGGACTACAAGTATATATGTAATAGGTAACACAGGGTTAGTGTCAAGATTGTAGTAGTCAGTAACCTAATTCCCCCCCCCCCCTCCCTCCAATTCTTAATAAAATCAATCCATAAATTCTTAAGTAAAGAAGTATTGAAGAATATGAAGAAGGAAGCAAATGAAAATTTCCTTAATTTCCGTATTTCTCATAGATGCTATTATAATGACGCAAAAATAAGACTCATTGCCTTCTAAAGCATGTTTCATGTCGAACGTAATTGCCTCGGTGTCAGTTCGCCAGAAGAAATTCATCGTACCAATAGCATTCTGCAACCAGCTTAGCTTTGGTCCATACAGAACCAAATGTTTCAACATCAATTATTATCTATGTGGCTTAGCTGTTTCCACCTTGTGTCCACGTTTCTCAACTATTTGCACATCAAATTAATTTAAAAACACTAGATCTCAATCTTCATGTACTACCATGTCTTAATTTGTTTCCAACAGCAATGTTTTTATCTTTTTACACTTAATTTATTCTTCTTTCCCCTCTTAACTGTTAAGGGTAAACTATCACCGCCAGTAAAGTAAAGTAGACTGAGGTGTGTCACTCTTACATTAAAACAGGCAAATTTAAAATATAAGTAATTGCAGCATAATGTTAGTATTGTTCAGTACCATAAGCAACTTCAGAATTTTTGTGACGAACTATTCCAAACCTCAAAATATATGTAGAGAAGGAAAAAATATTCCTTTCTAAACCAAAGCTTGTTAACGATTTGGAAAATTTATATCTTCATTTTCATTAAAATGAAAAGGAAGAACGATTTAGGATAATCAAGGTTGGAATTTGTCTGAGGTTAATATTTTATTTATTCACTTTCATCACATTGCAACTCTCTATGTGTATCTTAGAGTGTAAGACACTGATTCTATTTATCACTTTTCTTCCTTCTCATTCACCTGTCACATTCTTCCTAATTCCAGTCTTCACAAAGGCATTTACGTGTAAAGGCAAAAAATAAAATTATTGTACCTATTTAAATTTGAATAAGACATAGATTTTTACATTGCTACAGTAGTAATGTACAAGAACATGTTACTTCAAAAAAGGTAATTTTAATTTTTAGATTAGCCCAAACTGTTTACTATTTGTAGAAAGTAGTAATCAGTTCTAATTCTGATTTTATTAAATGGTTTATTTTCTGGGTTAATGAAATAATAAATGGTTATTAGTCAAAGTTTTGTCCGAGCCAGTTCTGAAACTTTTAACATAATAGCAATATTAATTTTTCTATCAAAGTTAGCAGCATTTATAGGCATTGTGCATTATAGCATTTATAGGCAGGGTGAAGTGGATTTGATAAGCTGTTTGTAAGATGATTACTTTTATCCTTAAGTATAGTTTCAAGTTTTGAAGACCTGATAGGTTTCATGATGGCAACCTTAAAACGTATTTATATTTTGTCCGGTTTCTTCACAATCGACTAGAACTAGAATATACTTTTTTATTCAGATGAAACAGAGTAAAAACAAAATTTCATAAACAAAGTTAAAAAAAAAATAAATAAAAAAATAAATAAAAAACAGCATGTTAAATAAAAACTTTGTTGGCTTACTGTCCTCTTGCATACCTTTTATTAAAGGCTATAATTGGCTTGGAGGTCCTTATTTGTTAAAAAAATAAAATTACATATCAATATATTATTCTCATTCTACGGTATGTTTGTGATTTTCTTTGCAGGTGAGAGAGGGTCCATGCTTAGATTATTTTTACTCACTGAAAAACGTATCATTCTGCGCATTTCATCCCAGGGATCATAGGTAATTATTCGAAACTAGCAATAAATAACTTAACTGATACACTTTTTCATGCTCCAGAAATAAAGAAAATATTATATTGACGGGCTGAAATTATATTAAGTAGATGTACTTACAATATATTGGAGCCTGAAGCATAAATTAGTAATTTAATAAATATGAATTATATTTTCAGGTATCTTGGGTTTATAACGAAGCATCCTACGTTACAACGGTTTGCTTGTCATGTCTTCCAAGGTTCTGAGTCAACCCGACCTGTCGCTGAAGCTATCGGGTAATTATATCCACTTAAAGATTAAAATATATTAGACATAATTCACGAATATTTCTAAAGTCTTTCCTCTGTAAAATAATTATTTTATCTGTAATAAAAATATTTTAACGTCATCTTTTCTATTTAGTGAGGTTGTAGGAATTTATTACTTCTATTTACTAAACCATTGTGTACAAAATTATTATATATCATATACAGAAACGGATTAAACTACTACAATTGATATTTATATTTTGTATATTTCAGGAGAGCATTTGAGAGGTTTTATCAGAAGTTTATTGAGACTGCTTACCCTACAGAAGATATATACATAGAGTAAAGACTTGCCATCATATTATAATCATCATATTACCACAAGAGTTTCACCCCAATATAGCAAGATCTAACTTCGTGTCTAATTTAACCTCAGCCCTCATCTCAATGGAACAGAAGCTGAAGAATCTAAACAAGGCTGTGTCGGTGTCAAGTCAACCCAATACAATGTGTTAATACCTAAGTAATCTTATACATAACAAGTTATTATTCCCAATTTAGTGTTAACACAGTTTACACTGATCTCGTAAATATTATCAGTTACAATTAAACAACTATTCATCTCATAAGCTCTTTATACTATAGACTCCCATGTAGCATTCCGATTACAGACACAATATAAAAGTTTTTGAGGTAAAGTTCGGTAATTACAGATTGAATACAAAAAGCAGAAGTCTAAAGCGAAAAATGTCATCTTTACAACTTAAAAACTTGTGTTATTCCCAAAGAGCATTACTGCACACAAAACTGAAGGATATTTCGAGAATCAGTTATAAAAAAATGAATTTTAATAGGCAATATCTATTTAACAACTTTAGGGCACAAAATAAATATCAAACCTTTTATTGTATTTCAAGACTGGATATAAAAATAAGGGTCCTCGGTTTTGCCTACGGACCCTAAAAATGGGAAAGTATAACAAAATACAAATTCATATAACATATATATTTCCTTCTAGTTTGAGCTTAAATCTAATTTAAATAATACAAATTATAAAAAAATGAATAACCAAAAATCTCCTATATTTGTACCAAAGTGAAATAATACTAAAAGAAAATATATATATAACAATAATAATGCTCCCTTTTGATAATTTAATAATAAAAATTTTGTATTATAATTACGAGTGTATATTTTTTTTTAGACCACTGAATATTTCATAAGCTTGTACTTTTCTGTTTGGTCAATTTACTTTATTATTTTGTAAAATTTGGATAATTCTACTTCAATATTCCCCTGTAATCTGTGATCCACAATTATTCACAATATAATGAACAAATAATGCTTTTTAATTTATAATTTAAATTTCTGTTTGCCCAATGGGCTTATTAATATTATGTTTTTATTATTATTCTTTTAAAATGAAGGTAAAGTGTATAATTTTTAATTGATTAAGGATTGTACAGTGTAGAAATAATTGATAAGGATATAAAATAGGATGAATTAGTTAGTAAAGATGGATATATTTGTGTATGCACAGTATAATATTGGTTGTGACATAAAATCTCATTTGGATACAGCTTCGATAAATTGATTTGCTGCTAGTGAAGTGTTGCGAAGTGGAATTTTCTGGATGTAAAGCCTGGTTTACATTGGTCGAGTAAACGGGCGAGTAGCTAGGTCGAGTAGCACTCGGCCCAGCTACTTGCCTAATGTGAACGATAGGGCGAATAAACGGTCGAGGAGAGTAGATAAAAGTTGGTCGAGTAAATGGGCGAGAGCGGTGGTAGAGTAGCTCGACCTCGGACGGGCGAGTAGACCCCCCACCCTACGTCCGTCCTAACATTGAATACCTTCATTTGCGGTATTATTCAGAACTAAAAACGAAAACACCTCACTGTACTAAGGCTACTATCTCAAGCACGTGTGAACGACTTTAGAGTCCATTCTACCAAAAAATAGCACTCTATTCTACTCGCCCGTCCCTGTGCTAAAAAGCATGCTAGTCCACTCGACCGTTTTCTCGACCAATGTAGACTAGGCTTAAGTTCCTTGTCTATTATTATTATTATTTATTTTTTTATTATTGTCACAATTTGCATTGGTTTCACTGTATGTTTTTTATTGAATAATTCCAAAACAATAAATCTCTAATTCCCATACAGATAGCTTTTAAAATCCACTTCGAGACAGGTTAGTGGTGTTCAAATCCAAAATATCATATATATAAATTTTACCATTCACAATTTAGTGGCACAAACGTATGAAACCATTTAATAACTCTTCAGAAATGCATTTTTTTTTTTTTTTTTTTTTTTTTTTTTAAAATAACATTTCATACAAAAGTTTCAGGATTTTCTTAGCTATTCAATTGTGACCTTGGATTTGACCTTAATCTTGCCCTTAAAAGTCATTTGAAGGTAAACTTTGTTATTTTAAATGGGAACCCCCATTTTTTTATTGCAGATATAAAAAAGAGCAGGAAATTTTACGTAAAATATGACTATGACCATGTCCTTGAGCATGACCTTTAAGGTCATTCCAAGGTCGAAATTGTTCTTCCAATGAGAACCTTATATTTGTATTACGAATTGCACAATAACCTAATATTTCCCTTCAACAGCAGTCTTGACCAAAGACAAGAAAAAAAAGATTGAATAAATGTAGGTACTTAATCAAATAAATTAATAAATAAAGGGGGGAAGGGTTGAAATGACCTTGAAGGTTATGGTCAAGGACGTGTTCTAGGGGGTTTCCATACATTTTTGCCACCCTGTATAAGCTACTGGAAAAGATATAAAGCGATTTGAGAGATCGCGTAGAAATTTAGAAAATAGGGTGAAAATAAATTCTGCTATAGATCTCTCATTTTGTAACAACCAGAACCTTAACTTCCATTATATCTTGGATAAATCTTAATCTTATCTTAAGATTAGAACAACAGATTTTCTTGAAAATTCAATAAGATAACCAACATCGTTCTTATAAGTTTATGTTTTAACCTAAAGCAGCAGTTTCACTAACATTAACAAAAACGAAACGGGTTTTAAAAGCTCTGCATGAAAATCAGAAATGCTTTAAATGTTGGATGAATTATTTCATAAAGGAAATAAGGTGCATTTACTAAGACAAACTTAGATGGTATTTTATAGACAGAGACAGAACACGCATGCAATCAGAAATTCCCCTACCAATCACTAACATCAAACCAGCTAATTATTTCGGAGGTTTTTTCATGGCAACCTTAATTTTAGGTAGTTTTTTTTTTTTTTATTTCAAGTCAGTGGCGTTGTAGATTGTGTGACCTCAATAAAGGCAACTGCATTGATTCGAGTTTTGACTTCATATAATACTTAACTAAGACGATTTTTGACTTGACTTAATATTAAAGACGAGTTTTAACACGTGACTACTAAGACGGGAGTAAAATGTGACTAAGCAGATGTGTTTAACACTCAATTAAGATAATTCAGATGAGTTAAAACTTGTCAACACACTACTGATAGTAAAGTGCGAAATTTAATTACAAACTTACATTCAATTTTACTCACTATTCAGTCTACTCTTTTGACAACACTGCAACAAGCGTTATGTAGGATAAACTTATTGGTACTGATTAAAAGTCAAGTAGTGAATCAATGCTGAATGAGCCAAAATTAAATTTACTACTATTTCTGTGATAATTGTATGATAGATACAATATAAAAAAAAAAAACAATAAAATATCAACTCATAGACTACTTTGATTTGTCCTTTCTTATAATCTTCGTTGTTTGTAGCTCGATTTAGGGTAATGATAAAGCAATTCAAATGAATATGCCCCGCTCCGGGGCATATTCATGCCTAAAAAATACATAAAAAAACTTCATTACAAAAGGTTCTTCAAAATCTAGATACGTAAATTCAATAAATTATTAAAAATATCACATAGTTAAAAGCAATGAGGTTCTTTCTTACCTTATCTATATCTATAATAAGATAAGAAAGAACCTTGCTTTTAACCATGTGATATTTTTAATAATTTGTTGAATTTACGTATCTAGATTTTTAAGAACCTTTTGTAATCAAGTTTTTTCCGATGTTTTTAGGCATGAATGTGCCCCGGAGAGGGGTGAAATATAGCCTTATTAAAATTCACCGTTGTTGAATTTCTTTACCATTACCCTTAATCGACCCACAAAAAACTAAAATATCAATGTTATTGGCACTTTACCTTTCAGGAAATTTTCTTAGTTTAAAGTCAAACCACATCTCAAGTTCAACAAATAGTCGATCTTTTAAAAAACTCAGGAAGCACCATAACATCCTTGTAAAAGGGAAACATTTAGCGGACCCTTAGGAATCCTATCTTATTTCGTCACTGATTTGAATTTTTTTTCCTTAACTGGGATTGATATTTATTTAATTTTTTATCACACATCAATCATACTTCATATTTTGTACTTTAATTAAATAGTATAGATTCTAATTAATTGTGCCTACGAAAAAATAATTGAAAACAAGAAAAGCTATTCTTAAAGAGAGTAAAATATATTTATTGATAAATATTTAAATAATTAAGTAAATTAAAAACTTTTAAACGTGGATGATTTTTTCTGACACTAAAATTTAAAACTTCAATTTCAATTAAGTAGTTTTTTCAAAGCCCTATTAAGAGATAAATACGTAGAGCTTTTTCCACCTAATCCCCGATATTTTAAATAACCCATAGAGGGATCAGTAATTACCTTTTAAGGATTATGTCGCTCTCACTAGAACATAAATTATGTTTAATAATAACGAATCAACTAAAATAAACTTTTTTTTATAAAATATATCAATACACTTGGATAACTTAACAATGAAGTAGGTTCAAATGCTATTGTGGTGGGAAATGGGATTGTTAAAATAAAAAAAAGAATAAGCTATGTCACGATTGCTCTAGAACCTGCTATGACGTGCCACTAGAAGAATTAAAAATTCCACAAGGCATTTTATGCATTTAGATCTTTATAGAATATGGGAGAATACTTTTGGAGAGTATCAATACAAAATGATGATCCGGGAATCTATTTCTCAATTTTAACACATTAACAACATTCTTGTCATCTTTAGATGTATCATCTCGATTGAGGAACCTGTAGAGTGTAAAGGAATGGCTTAGCTATCCTGAGCACTGAATGGTGAAGCAATTCAGTGATCAGAACTTATTGGTGTCTGAGCAGATGTAGGAAGTAGGATTCCTCTGCTCTTAGTTGCTTCTTTTATCCAATGTGCTCACTTTCTATAGCTTCCTCAGCCTGCTAACTAAATGGGTAAAAAGAATTGATATAAGAAGTTATGTTAATCCAAGTAAGCATCATAAACCTTCATGTGAGGATTATGACATGAGACAACACTTATTGAGGGTTACTAATTAATAAAATATATTAACAAGTTTATTTAGACAGACTAACAACAAGACCAATTTTACATTATAAAAGAGACTATCTAATTGTATGACAACTAACAAATGACAGGTATTTATAGTAACTGAGTTACCAAATTTTGTTATATTAAAATAAAGAAAAAATATTTAAGAACTTACTAATAAAATAATTTAGCGATATAACAACTGATCTGCTCCAAACAGCTTCTTAGTTTATAGCTTAATGAATAATTATATTTGATTTATATCTTTACTAAGATTAAAACATGGCATTTTGACTGCTCATAATAAACCTAATGGTTTCCCTTAAATAATATATAATGGACATTTAACTATTAATTTATTAATTATATTAATTCATTGTGGAAGCCTTATTAAAACCCCCCTAATTATAGTTCAGACAAAGGAGATTGAACAAAGAATAAATTAATTCGTTCATTCATGAAACTTGGTTAGAATTAAAGACCCCCACTTTTCTAAAATTAATTTATTGCTGCACCACTGTTGTTTTAAAAAGTACTTTTTAAATAAGTGCTGTGCAACATTTGCAGAGGTAGGAGGAAGGGATTCCAGTTTGTTTGTGAATTTTTAAACAGAGGTGTATCTAAGTTTATCTTGGCTGAGTGCCTCCCTATTGGTTAATTGATTGTCATGACGCATTTCGTCAAGGCAGTTTCTGGCTTTACCAGCTTTGAGTAGTTTTTTACCTTTCTTGTGCTCTTGATTGCCACAAACTGAAGAGGTTTCACCTATGCGATTTAATTTGGGGCAAAATGTTAGTTCCTTTGTGTTTTTTTCACACTATTTTATGTGCTATCTGGGATACTATAACCATCAAACACAGAGTTTTGCTCTAAAATTTCAAATTACTTTTTAATTAAATTAAATTACATAGAGGTTGCGTACTCTATATAAGTTAACTATTCTTGTTTCACTTTTCATCATTCAATAAGTTATCACCATTGATAATGAAGCAATCTGTTTTGCTTATAAATTGTTTATCAACTCAGCTAAATTCTTGATCCAAAGTGTGATTTAACAATTTTTCTCACACCTGTACTTAATTGGTCTACTGGTTGTGAGATCAGGGTAAAAACGTTCGCCCCACCTATTCAATTATTTTTCTACACAAGTAAATTGACATAATAGTGCAAGCTTAAATGATAATATTGCTTCTGAATACCTTTTATATCTTGATAAATAATTAAATCCACCTGAAATGGTTTTATTCAATTCAGCTTGATAAAAATGTAGGAAAGGAGACTCTCTTGACTTTTTCCACATAATTTCAGATGTTATAAAATACTCCCAACCTCTAAAAAGCATTGTTCCCCTACAATGTTTGAGGACTCTTCAGATCTTAAATTCTACAATCAAAACGAAGCTATACACCAAGTTTCATAAATGAACGAATTTTGTCTTTTTCAGACCCTATTTTGGTCTATTTTACCCGTACTATTATAATAACTTTATGATTGATCGCATTTATTATTTTTAATGTAACAAATGTTATTATTATGTTCTTAAATAAAAAATACTTTTTGTATTATTATTTTAAATAAGTTAAGTGCTATCTTAATAATTTTATAAAACAAGTGCTATAATTATTTTAAATAAGGAACTGTTATTTTAACTTTTTAATTTTAAATATATCAAGAAGTTAATTTTATTTTTTATGAAATAAAAAAAATAAATAAATAAAATAAACAAATAAATAAATAATTTTTGAATGTACAATTATAATTTTTTTTCACATAGTTTGTAAAACCAAATAAAAAAAGATGTTGAGTTTAAATTCAATATGCTAATTTACAACAGAAATGAATGTATTTTTTTTAAAAGCAAGATCTAAATGATATTTCCAGAATATAATATGCTAATTCCAAAAACAACTGCATTTCTATAAAGCGAGTGAAATATTTTTTTGTTTTATTCTGTTAAATTTAAAGTTTAAGAAAGTAGACAATATATGTATAAATAATGTGTTGTTTGTAATGCTTCTTTTGTTCTGTGTTTTGCAATTTATATTTATTATTGTATTTACGATTGTGTCTTTTTTTAAAGTCATATTTTACCCGAAGAGAATAATATTTATAATTTGTTTTTGAGAGTTGTATAGTGGAATATACGTAGCTGTTAGGTGGTTGTAAATAATGTTAAAACATGGATATTTATTTCTAAACTAATCTCAAATATATTTATTTATTTTATTTCTTCATATGTTTTTGGGTATAATGTGAGGAGAAAGATTCAAAAAAAGTTTGTATTAAGCCCCGTTTCCATTCTAACAAGTTGCAGGCACATGTTGCGGGACATTTCAGGCTTTAAGCCTTTTTTCAAAACTAAACATTTGTTCCGCAACACGTTGCAGACTGTTTCCATTTCAACAAACTCCTGGCACTTGTGCCGGCAACATGTTGCAGACTCCTTGTAAGCATCATAAACCTTCATGTGAGGATTATGACATGAGACAACACTTATTGAGGGTTACTAATTAATAAAATATATTAACAAGTTTATTTAGACAGACTAACAACAAGACCAATTTTACATTATAAAAGAGACTATCTAATTGTATGACAACTAACAAATGACAGGTATTTATAGTAACTGAGTTACCAAATTTTGTTATATTAAAATAAAGAAAAAATATTTAAGAACTTACTAATAAAATAATTTAGCGATATAACAACTGATCTGCTCCAAACAGCTTCTTAGTTTATAGCTTAATGAATAATTATATTTGATTTATATCTTTACTAAGATTAAAACATGGCATTTTGACTGCTCATAATAAACCTAATGGTTTCCCTTAAATAATATATAATGGACATTTAACTATTAATTTATTAATTATATTAATTCATTGTGGAAGCCTTATTAAAACCCCCCTAATTATAGTTCAGACAAAGGATATTGAACNAAAACATAAAATAATGATATATAAGAAGTTTGAAATTATTTTCCAAAAAACTGAAATAACTTTCATAATAACTTTTCAATGGTTTATGATTGTAATCTTCAGAAAAATTCATACCAACATCCAAACAAGGAATAATATGCTTATTAAAAGCCGAAAATCTATTCCATGAGAAATATTTGCTAAATTGTTTGGTATAATAGTTTAGCCACATAAAATGTTTGAATATTACTTCAAGAGTAAGCTTACTCGGTTCTCAATTTATGGATTTTCATTAGACTTAATAAGTTAGAGAAGTTACAAAATATAACAATCTTCAACTGTCACAATCGCCACATTGTTGAAATACACACAATTGACAATGCTTTAAACAAACTGTACTTTTAAGACATTAAAATATAACAAACTTTAATTCTTCAAAGTTCTTCTCTCGTGAGGGAGACCTCAAAAAAATTACCTAAATAGAATAATCAAAATTAGTGTATCTACCGCCTCTGGTTAATCACGACGATTTCTCTGAGTGTATTAGTATAAAGCCAACGAGTAAAAAAAGTTATGCTGGACTGATAACTACAAATTTATTTTGGTTTGATCGACTATCTTCTTTCTTATTCAAAATATCTTAGGAACTTCTTTCCAGCAAAGACCACAAATGGTCATCAAGTTAAACTACAATTATTGCTTTGATGAAAAACTGGTAAAACAAATAAAAATAAGATAGAGGAAACATTCTTCTATAGTGCATCCTCTGAAAAAAAAAAAAAAAAATTTAAAACAAATCTAATTTAAATGACAAATTTATTTATCATTTCTTAACATCACTATTTGAAGAAATAAATAAAAATTGTTTTCTTTTCATGTAATTAGGTTTATCCTAGCAGTGATATCTTGCTTGATTTTTTTACACGTTCGACTTTCTTAAATTAATTTAAAAATTAAATGTATTGTTTTATTATTTAATTGTGATTTTTTGTTTTAGTTTAATGTTGTAAAAAAAAAATCTCTGTTAATAGGCTTGTTATTCCATATCATGTAAATAAAAAAATAAAAAATGTATTGTAAATAAATA